>JANAVB010013398.1:18627947-18887947 GCA_029216955.1 Iris pallida
TTGTTCTAGGAGGGCTCGACGCGTTCGACGAGATCCAGACCGATTCTTATTTCATTCTTCATCTCCGTTCTCTTTCCACCACCACCACCACGGCTTAACAAAAAAAATTTAACGTTGATACACAAATATTAAATTTGATGGACAAAAGAGAGAGTAAATATGAGTTAATTTAGGGTGTTCATTGAAAGAAAATAAAGTGAAGAATGACCTTCTAAAGCAAGTTACCAAGAGGTCAAAAGTCAAAATCAGCATTAAATGAGTTTCTACTCTATTATTAAATCTGAACCATTAGATCAACATCCAATGGTCCATTTGAGATGTATCGATACATCCTTTTCCAGGAGATGTATTGTAGAACCCCATATATATATATATATATATTATATATATATATATATATATATATCTATATATATATATATATCCTACATGCCGTAGGACACCAAGATACTCCTAACCATATCCACATGGTATATATATCCCTTATATTATATATATATATATATATCTATATATAGATATATTATATATATATATAATATATTATATATTTAATATATATATAAGAATAATAATAATAATAATATAATAATAATAATATAATAATATAATAATATGGTATATAAATGATATTATATAAAAATCATAAGATATTACACCTTGCCATTCTATGCATACCCATGGCTTACCTTGCTACTAAGGTATTTATCTTTACCCATAGAGTTACTTTAACTGCTATACAAATACATATACACATATACATACATATATAGATAGCATATCCTTAGGATACCTTGTTATACATAATACTTGCAAACCCTATACCATGATATGCCACATCATATCTATCATATACCTTATAGATATTGGCTACATGGAATTACCCATTACCTAGTTATAATACCCATATCTTAGTATCTTGACCAATACCTTATCCCTAGATACTTACCCACTTTTTTCTAATACTAATACTTGATACCAATATGATACCTTAATCAAGCCCCATACTCACTTACCCTTACTCATGATGTTTGAGTGTCATGATATAAATATCCTCATGATGCCCAAGTATCACACTCTACATTCCCCCAAACTCTAGTACCTTGACACATAAGAACTAGGTATATATATATTATATTATATTTATATATAATATATATATATATTCTATAATATATATATATATATATCTATATATATATATATATATATATATATAGAGAGAGAGAGAGAGAGGATGAGGGAGGTGCCACCCTATGGAGGGTGTCTACTTGTCACCCCCCACATGCTATCATCATGCACCCATGTGCTTGATGATAGCATGGGAGGTGACAAGTAGACACCCTCCCATGAGGTGGCACCTACCTCCCTTATTCTATATATTATATATATATATATATATTATATATTATTATATATATAATATATATATATCTATATAATAATAATAATATACAATAGAATGGTTTCTCCTTCCCCTACCAGCGCTGAGCTCTCCAGGTCGCCCCTCCGGCCCAGCCTAGGCCGACGCCGACCCCCCCTGCTCCAGGTTCCCATTCCCCCCTCCTCGCATGGCGGCTCCCTTCCGGACTCGGCCAAGAGAGCACCCCCGACCACGTCGCTGTCCTCGGGCCGCCTGCCCCACCAAAGCCTCCCTCCCCCGGCCGTCGTCCCCCTCGGGCCGCCTTTCTTCTACTACTCTCCTCCTCACCATCCCATCGGGCCGCCTCCTCACCATCCCCTCGTCACCACCGCGCTCCTTCGGAAGTCCTCTCCTCCTGCCTCTCACTCTCTGTTCCTTCCCACTTCTCCGGCGGGACGTCGCCAGGTTCAGGCCGGCTCAAGGAGGCGATAGGGTCCCCTCCCCGCCACCTTAGGTGAGGCGGCAGCCTCCCACCCGCCCTCCCGTGGCCCGTCTCGGGGTTGGTGGTCGCGGGGCAGCCCCCTTTCTCGAATTTGAATTTCAAATTTCCGCTATTTCTCCAGACCATGGCATTTCGAGGTTAGGGGTCGCACAGCTATACACCCCCCTTTTGTGGGCACATATGACCGCCCTTTTGTAGGCGCATATGGAGGCCTCCCCATTGTGGTGCATGCCCATGCCTCCCCCACTAGCCTCCTTCGGGCGCATACAGTTCTGCTCGAGCGGCGCACTTGAGGAGGCTGCCGTGGGCGCATACGACGGATCTCCCCCAGTGGGCGCATCCCCTCACCTCCCCTAGTGGGCGCATATGACCGCTCTGCCTCGGGGGCGCATATGACGTCCCTCCTCCCTCGCCCAGCCCCCGTTGGCCCTCTTCGCGAGGCCTCCGCTCAAGGCACTTCTGGCCATCCTTCCTCTACTGTTTCTTCCTCGTCTTGTCCGGCCCTCCCTCCAGTCCCAGTCGACCTCAACGGCAGCGCCATGCTCTTTGGAGCCCCTTCAGTTAATTCTTCCCCCCAACCCTTCTCCAACCCCCTTAGGTTGCTCGTTCCCCGCCGACCTCTTTGCTCTCTACCCATGTTAGTAGCGGGACCCCCGGCCGGCTATTCCCCCACCCCTCTCTCCTCCGCTACGCGGGCCCTCCCTCGTGCTGCCCAGGGACCCCCCCCATGGTAGGCCATCTGGTTTCTTCCTTCGCCGACAAGCTTCGTCCGAACAGGGCAGCCAAGCAGGGACTCCTGGTCCCTGACGTTCCCCTCCTCGATTTTGAGTACTCGATAGAATCTCCTGTGCCTTCAGTTCTATTCTCCAAACATGAACTGTCCTTCCTGGCCACCTCCTTCCCCCACTCATTCGTTCTCAAATTCTTCTCAGGCTGCCCCAAACTCTCTCGAGTTCGAAAGGTTATTGCCAGCTGGAGGCTCACAGCAGAATACAGAGTGGCACCCCTTGACCCCAAGCATATCCTGCTCCATCTTTCCTCCAACCTTGACCATAGGACCATGTGGTCCAAAGGTACCAGTAGTGTGGCTCCCACAAGATAAAGATTATCAAATGGTCAGCAAGCTTTAGCACCAAGGAAGACTCAGCAACGGTTGCCGCCTGGGTGACCCTTCCCAATCTCTCCCTTATTTGTTTCGTCCCAACAGCCCTTAGGCATATAGCCAACTCCTTTGGGACTTATGTGGCTACTACAGCAGAAACCAGCAACCTAACCAAAGCTTACTATGCGAAGATTTGTGTGGAACTTGATCTCACTTTCGAGCCCCCCAAACACATCCTTATTGAACTTGGCAACCAGTCCCACACCAAGCAAATCGTCTACGATAATCACATTATCTTCTGCTCTCACTGTCATCTGCGTGGTCATCTACCGAAGCATTGTTACCGTCTTCATCTTGAGCTCAAGAGGAAACCTGTTAGACGAGAACCTTTCACCAAAGAGGGTAAGCCTCAATCTCTTACACGATCCCCCTGCTTCCCCTACCGAACCGCCACACCAATTTTCACTCTAGTGAAGGCATAACAGGCAACGTCACCCCCTCGTCCAGTACGGTGAGCCCCTATCACCCACCAGTCCTGACCCTATCCAATCAGTTCTGCGCCCTTGACGAGGAAGCGGCCCGAACCCTCCCTTGAGATCGCTTTTCTTGGAGATTCTTCAGCGGCCCCAAATCCGAACCCAGATGTCGTTAGCGACCCTAACCCGGAGGCGGCTGTGGAGGCCCTCCAGAACCTCGACATCCCCCAAACTGCCCCGACGAGGTTATCCTTACCACGAAGTCGATGTCGTAGAAGCACTCGCTATTCTAGGATTACAACAAGCTCTTAGAGGCCTACATGTCCTCGCCGCAGGATTTCCCCTCTTAGCGGAAGGAGAGCAGATTGACAACTCGGGCGACACCATTTTTTTACCCCCAGAGGAACCAGAGACAAACTAGGCAGGAGAATCGATCAAACCCCAAGAAGACATTCGCATCAACCCCCCCTCCCCTCCCCCCGAGGATTCCATACCCAGCACATCCACATCGAAGGCGGGAGAGGCCACAACCATTAGGAAATCAAGAACAGAAAGGAGCCGGAGAGTCCCCGACGATCCGAACCAGGTCCGCAGCCAAGCGGCCTCACCAACCCCCCGGGCTACATTAATGCTGAACATCCTCTCTTGGAATGTCCGTGGTCTAGCGAACAAACCAACCAAGAGGAGAATCACCAGCCTTAACAAAACTCACAATATTGACATCTTGATCATCCTTGAGCCCAAAATCCCCTACAAGAAACTCAATCCATTCAGCTGCAGTTAGGCTTTCATACCGCCATTGCTGGCAGACACGACATTTGGATCCTCTGCTCGAAGGACGTCAATATCGGGGGCATTCAGGACTCCAAGCAGGCCCTTTCTTGCTGGATGGAACACCAGTTGATCCCCAATCGTGCCATCCTGTCCGCGGTTCATGGCAGCTGTGATATCGCGGAGAGCAAACATCTATGGAACAATCTCCTAGACATCCATCTCTACCATAACAACCTCCCTTGGCTTTGTATCGGGGACTTTAACGCTATCACTTGTAGAGAAGAGAAGACTGGAGGCCGTCCTCCCCTACTTTCGGTCATGCAAGATTTCAACAACTTTATTTTTAACTCCCACCTCTCCTCCCTTCCATTCACCGGCAACGCCTTTACCTGGTGCAACATGCAGGAAAGCGACCGTCGTCAATACTTTTGCCTCGATAGGGCCCTAACGAACACCCAATGGCACGGAATGGGGACCATCTCTATGCTTTCCCACCTCAACGCCACTGAATCCGACCACGCCCCTCTGCTTGTTGGAATTACCAGCTCTTCGGGCCTGCACAAAAAGAGCTTCCGATTTCTGGAATTCTAGAGCGAACACCCCCAGTTCTTGGGTATCGTCATGGAAGCTTGGAAGGGAGCGGACTCCCCCAACCCTTTATTCGGGTGGCCAACAAACTTAAAGCCACGAGGAAAGCCCTAATGGTCTGGAGCAAGCAGGCCTATGGAAACATTTTTCAGGCCATTCGTGAGGCTAAGGATGACGTCGCTCGCACCAAAATCAGGTTCATGACCGACAGATCGCTGGCCGCTAGGACAGCCCTAAACCTCACCAAAACGATCCTCAAATTCTGACTGAAAGTTGAGACAGATTTTTGGAAGCAGAAAGCGAGGCTTAAATGGGACAGTGAGGGCGACAAAAACTCTAGCTTCTTCCATGCCTGCGTCAATGGTTGCAGACAGAAACTCTCGCTTCATCAAATAACTGACGAAACCGGGATCATCATCAACGATCAGAGGGGTATCCAAGCTACGGCGGCTCAATTCTTCTCCAAACTGTTCTCCAAGGAAACAGTTCTCAAGGACACAACCTTCCTGGAGGAGATACCCCACCTTATCAGCGAATGCAATAACAACCAGCTAGAACTTTCTCCGTCCGAGCAAGAGGTGAAGGACACCGTCTGGGCCCTGGATGAGCATAGTGCGCCTAGGCCAGACGGGTTTTCGGGGGTATTTTTTGCACATGCTGGGACATCATCAAGACGGATATCCATGATGCGGTTTCTGTTTTCTTTTAAGGAGTCATGTACCCTAGAGCCATCTCGAACACCAACTCGATCCTCATCCCGAAGAAAGAGAACCCAGAGACATTCTGTAATTTTCGTCCCATAAGTCTGTGCACCTTTACTAACAAGATTATATCCAAGATCAAAGCTTCCCGCATGGCGGGTCTCCTTCCTAAGATCATCTCTGAGAAGCAGAGTGTCTTTGTCCGTGGTAGAAATATCCAGGATAACATCATGCTGGCTCAAGAGTTAATCACCTGCATGAAGTTTCTTGCATGAGGGGGCAATATTACTATCAAATTGGACATGGAGAAAGTGTATGACAGGCTGGATTGGCAATTCATGATCTAGAATTTTAGGGCTTTCTGATTCTCCGAAACCTGGACCAACATCGTATGGAGATCAATCAGCAACTCGTTGTTTTCCACAGTGATCAACAGTCAGGCTGACGGATTTTTCAAATTGAGCAGCAGGGTTTGGCAAGGTGATCCTCTATCATCCACCATCTTCATCATTACGACGGATGCTTTGACCATGAACCTGAATAAGATGGCTTGCAATACTAACTTCCACTACTGTCATACAGCCAGCGGCTGACCGATCATCACCCACCTGGCATTTGCTGACGATATTCTGATCTACTCCTCCGAGGACGTGGGGTCAGTAGAAGTTGTCCACCACACTCTCCAGAGATACGTCAGGTGCTCGGGCCAAAAGGTCAACCCAGATAAAAGTGTCATCTACGCCCATCACAATATCAAGAGAGAGCACACGACCATTCTCTCCAACACCACATCCTTCCCCATCAAGCATCCTCTGTTCCACTATCTGGGCTGCCCCCTAGTATACGGGAAATACAACGCAGGCATTTTCAAGGACCTGATCAACCGTATCAGGAAAAAAACTACAAAGATGGCAAAATGCTACTCTATCCCCAGGTGGCAAGATGTTCCTCATCAAGCATGTCTTCACATCTATACCCTGCCAGCATGTTCCCTCCAAGAAAGTGCTTTCTTCGATCGAGAACATCTTTAACAACTTCTTTTAGGGGCATAGCGACGACCACGACAAGCATCATTGGGCTAGTTGGGATACCATAGCGCGTCCTACCGGGGAGGGGGGCCTGGAGTTCACCAAACTTTTCCACATCGTTAAAGCATTTTTGATGAAATTGTGGTGGAAGCTCCGCACGACTCAGAACTTATGGACCAGGTTCATGAAGGCAAGATACTTCAAGCACATCCACCCATCGACGGCCATCTCTAACAGCAGATCCTCTACGGCGTGGCGGCACATGCTCAACGGACGTTCTCTTGTCGAACCTGTGATGCGTCTTCAAGTGGGCGACGGTGACTCGTCAGCATTTCTGGAGCGATGGGTTGGAGAAACCTTACTTCCTAACCTCTCGGAAGCCCACAGGAACTGCAAGATCAAGGACACGTGGGACCCCAACGATAACACCTGGAGTTGGAACGAGGTTGGGAATGGGCCGGTCCTGAGGCAGTCGAGCGTATTCGACAATGCTGAGTGACGATCGGGTCCAACGCTGACGAGATCCGGTAGTCGGCTGATGCTTCGGGTTCATTCTCGATCAGATCAACCAGGAGAGTGGTCTATGGTACTGCGATGCCTTTTCAGAGTATTGCATCGTTCTGGTAGACATACATCCCCAAGTAGTCCTTCATCATTTGGAGAGTCCTGCGCAGGATCCTCCCCACCGACGACACTCTCAACACTATCGGGTTCAGCCTTGTATCCGCATGCACATGATGCACGGATCGTCAATCGGAAACGGTGGACCACATCTTCTGTCAGAGAGACCTTCCGGTCTAGGTCTGGAGTGTTCTTTCCTAATGCTGCAGGATGGTTCCACGGGACGGGTGCTTCGACGACCTCATAGCGGCATGGGGTTCTGCGTCCCATGGCCACCAGATCGTAGCAGCAGCTGCCGCGTGGGTTATCTGGAAGAACCGCAACAAGACTAGATATGAAGGCCATCAGTACTCCGCAGACCAGCTTATTGGGGAGACCATTCGGCAATGTTACAAGCGGAGGTCCCTCTGTCATCACGAACAGAAAGTTTTTTGGGACTCCCTCCTATCCCGGGGCTAGCCGTTTGAGTTTCCTTGACCCCCCTCCTTTTGTTAGTATACGTGTATAGGCTTCGACATTTTGTGCCTTCTGGTATACTTGTATAGCTACGACTTTTCTTTTCATGGAATAAAATCGGAAGTATTTTGCTAATATATATATATATATATATATATATATATATATATATATATATATATATATATATATATATATACCTTGACAACCTATGATACCTACACCCACTTGATATCCATACTATCTACGCTTATAGGATACACAAAATGTCTATGTTGTATAGTCAGTTTTCTACTCACTACAAAAAACAGGTTTTTAGCAGCAAAAATTTTCGTTTCTAAAAGTAAATATATCGTTGTCGAAACTTTTAGCAACGAAAAATTGTCATTGCTGGACCTGTTATTTTAGGTGCGTCACCTAAATTATCAGCAACGAAATTCAGAATTCGTTGCTACAGCCTTATCTTTTAGTAACGTGACTAATTTTTCGTTGCTACTTTCACGGACTAAAGGTTTCATTGCTAAAGGTTATATCTTTGGCAATACGTATTTTCATTGGTATATGCTATATGTAGCAACGACATTAATGCGTTACCAAATTTAATTATTTGACAACAAAAGAAAATTGTTGTTAGATGTAAATTTGGCAACAACATTTATGCGTTGCCAAAAGTTCCATAATTCTCAAATATCTAATTTATTTGCAACACACAAAAAATCGTTGCTATATGTTAAATTTAGCAACAACATTAATACGTTTTCAACTAAGAATTCAGCATAATAATTGGTAACGACTCATCGTTGTTGCTAAAGAATTTTTTCCTGCTGTTTCATACACATATAGTTTTGAATCATATATCTACACAATAATTTAGAATATTATTTGAAATACAAAAAACATAAATCTTTTCGTATTAAAACCAAATTGTTTTACAATCACATTCACCTCAAAAATTAATTTTAGAAGTTATAAGAAAACGATATAACATAACTAAAATATTCTCGAGCATACATAAAATGAAACATCTCTATAAGAACCTCAAAAAAAATAAACAATTACTCCAATATGGTGTTGTTGGCTCTATAAGCACTTTGATCCATAAGTATCTGAAACATCTTCTCTATACGGGCCGTAGCAGTTAGGGACTCCTCTAATCTCTTCTTCATCTCTACTTGTTCTGCGTCAAAACTCTCCTTCATCTCTGTCATCTTCGCCCTTAGTCTAGCCTCTGTCTCGAAAGATCTTGATGTTGTAGTGGAGCGAGAGGAAGTTGTTGGCACATCATACAAGCCAAGACCCTGGACATAGCCTGATCGGCGCTTTAAGACTTTTTCCACAACTTCATCATGTGTCAATAATAATCCTTGTATTTCCTCTTGAATTGCCACCATCTTTTCCTGAAATTAAAATATGCGCAAAGAGAACATAAAAGCAAAAGAATGATTTAGAGGTTGATCCAAGGACAATGCTTAATCTTTTTCTATGTTTTGGACAATGTTGAATCTTCTTTTAATTAATTCTTAGAACTTAAAACTTCAACTATTCAAAGTGCACTCAATAACATTAATTTCAGCCCTACTCACTGAAAGATGCAACTGTGATGATGAATCTGGTAACATACACAACTATTATCATCTTAACAAATTAGTTTAAATAATATCAATAGGAAAAATGAAGTACAAGCGGGCTGCCCAACCATGGTGATTGGCACATATTGTTACATAATAATCCTTGTATTTCCACAACTTCATCATGTGTCAATAATAATCCTTGTATTTCCTCTTGAATTGCCACCATCTTTTCCTGAAATTAAAATATGCGCAAAGAGAACATAAAAGCAAAAGAATGATTTAGAGGTTGATCCAAGGACAATGCTTAATCTTTTTCTATGTTTTGGACAATGTTGAATCTTCTTTTAATTAATTCTTAGAACTTAAAACTTCAACTATTCAAAGTGCACTCAATAACATTAATTTCAGCCCTACTCACTGAAAGATGCAACTGTGATGATGAATCTGGTAACATACACAACTATTATCATCTTAACAAATTAGTTTAAATAATATCAATAGGAAAAATGAAGTACAAGCGGGCTGCCCAACCATGGTGATTGGCACATATTGTTACAACATCCAAACAACCTAGATAATGGACTAGAGTCGTCCTAATTCTAGAAGACTCCTGCAAATGATCCAGATAATCTTAAATGACACTTAAAGGTTCTCACATAAACCCATAAAATCTCCTCCAATTACTAAACAAGAGTCACATGAATACAATTATAACTAAAACTTGAACTAAACTAAGAACATAAATTTTTACACAACTTTGAAGTACCAAATCTGAGGACTTAAAATATCCATCTACAGATCTATGCTGCATAATTCCTATGTGAGTGTGTGTGTGTGTGCTTGGGGAAAGTTATACCAGTCCAGGAAGGGGTTGTTGTGGAAAAACAAGGTAAAGTAGATATTAGAATTACCCAATATATGTGCAACTGCAGTTGGTATCTCAAGTTGCAGTTTATTGTATATGCATCTGTAGCAGAGGAGATGTAGCATTCTGCTACGAGGGGATGCAGAAGAGATGGCTGCAGTCGGGTGTAACTGCACCACGGATTATGCAGCTAGCAACATACCAGTTAACTGCAGTACCAGGAAACTTAAAGTGCAGCATATGGGTTTATGTGTGACTGCACAATGTGTGTGGGTGTGTGGGTATCTGGGAAGTTAGGATGCAGGAATTAATATGCAGAATTGTGCAAAGGCAATGGCAGTAATAGCAGTTGGGGGTGCAGTAGAGTAGGCACCAGTGTATAGAAAACTGTAGAGTTGGGAAGAACAAAGATTATATGTGTGTGTGTCAAAGGGATCAGTCCCTATGTATTAGCCAATGTGTGGATATATACACTAGAAAATCTTGATGTTATACATCTACACATACATAGGGATGCACAGTATCTTAAGCCAAACAGTTATAAGAACCCCTAGTATGGAAAAAAAAAAAACTTAAATATGGGAATAACTAACAAAAATAGTTAAGATCAACAAATGTTTTTCACAGTATCTTATTGGGTTATTGTCTTAAAACTCGTTTATGTACATTATGCACTTATCCGTGTAAAAAAAATTCTAACGGGGTGTATTAGATTATTGGATTAATTTCTAATGGGGTGTTGTTGCCCATTATGCACTTATCTGTGTACTTATACAGTTACCAAAGAGAAACGGTCTCTATCAAAATCATTCATTATTCAATCTACTCCAACTAGTTAATAGAAATATGAATATAAGATGGAGAACCATATAAAGTTCATGATGACCATAAGGCACACAATAAGTGAGCTATAATCTTATAGTAGGGTAGCAAACACCCAATAATTGATGGTGTCTTTATGATCGTCACTGGGAAATTTTTAGGAAAAGCAAGAAAAATGTTGAGATAGCATTGCACGTGTTTACCTTAGGCAGGCAGTGAATACATCTATTAGACAAATCAAGCATGGTAATGCCTTTCAACGAATATAACTTCGAACGGTCAGCATTGTCTGGACCAATGATATCTCCACAAAAACCCAACGCCCACTCAGAGAAATCCCTAGTGAACCGTGAATTATAAATCTCCAGACCAGGAACCTCCGAGGATTGCTCGTACAATTTTGTCATCACTGAAACGATATAATCAGAGTTATATACCTCTAAGACGAGGTGCTAAATCTGAAAGAAACAGATACCAACAGCATGTCATCAAAATAAAATATATATTTATTAATGGAAACATAACAAGTAGGGTTGCAATGAAAAGACCAGCTCGCAAGCTCGACTCGGCTCGACTCAGTTCCATTAAAATCTTGAACATGAAAATGAGCTCCATTACCTTAACGAGTGGAGCTTGAATATAGGATACTCGGCTCGTTAGCTAACAAGCACGACTCAACTTTTGTGTCAAATAAACACAATTTGCCTGAATATAATTTTTTGGATTTGGATGTGAAATTGTTAAGAAATTCATGCCAGATCATAACTTTTAGTCATGCAACAGCTGGGAACTATGTTGTACAAATACGAATAAGGGATAAGGACACGACTCGGATACAAGATATGGACATTTTCAGATAAGTACAATACAAGTAACAATAAAGATATGTTGGAAACAAAATGCAAACAGGAACAGTACAATAAATAAAGCTGGCTAAAGCCTCTCTCATACTTATCGTGGCTGCACTTAAAATGACCACAACAAATTAAGCCCAAGAAATAAGCTCGAAAAGATTGTGATCTTCTCACAAGCAAAGCAAGCTCGAGATTGAACATGTTCTTACAAGCTCGAGCATCTCGATAAGGACCAAGCGTAAACAAGCCAAACTAGAACATGCAAAGCTAGGCTAGGCTCTATTGCTTCCCTAATAACAAGGATAGCTATATCCCTCCAAATTAAGTTGAAATTTGAACTGATATTTTCTGAAGATGTAATTTACATGTAGTTTAACTTGAAAGCAAAAACTTTTGACTCAGTTTCTTCCTAGATTGATGCAATAATTCTTAAAAACTTATATCATCAACAAAGTGTGCTCAACTAATAACAATGTGGTTATATAAACATAAAAAATTGGCATATTATGCTCCTGGACCAATTAGTCAATGTAAAAGCAGTATACCAACGTAGAACACAATCATAGTAGCCAATAAACTAAAGGTAAAAGAACACGACAAAGAAAAAAAGATAAGACTTGTAGACTGTAAGAAATGACTACACATGAAGTATCCAACTATATCTAGGAAAAAGTAAACAAGTCAAACTGGTATGATGATTGAAAGGGGCATGAAATAGTAAGACAGAATCAGAGCTGCAAAAGCTTTAACTCCTGAGCAAAAAATGGAAGGCAAAAGATAGACTGTCAATTCCACAAAACAAGCAGGCATAATAATTCAACTATGATGAGATTTTGTTAACATGATTTCAATTATATAGCAGTTAAAAAAACTCTCAGACTCGAGGTACAAATATCTTTTTTGATTTGTTTACTTACAAGAACTTATAGGTTTCATATTTAAACATGAATAAGTGGTCAACTCTAATGAGATCAATACCAGATTAAGTGACATGACTGATATTGAACATGAACAAACACAAGCAGATAGTGAAAACTCAAGGCACAGTGCTAAAATTTACCTTCTTTGCTTTTGCTTTTGTTGTTTGGAACTGTTGCCAAGAATTTTGATGCTTGTTTTCCTTAACCTCAAGTTTTTCAAACCGAACCTTTGATTTGAAAGAATGAACCTTCTTACGTTTTGCAGCTTTCTGCAAAATACGATAGTCAGACAAGAGCATCATACAAAGTAATCCAAAACAGTTATACGAAAAACATGTTCTCCAAGATAACATGGTTGTTTCATCTAGAGAATGAACAGAAAGTACTTCAAATGCAGTTTGTGACAAATGGGTATACAAGCCGCAAAAGCAAACAGAGCCATCTTATAAGCATCAACCCACTAATTCCTAATCTTTATTCAAAATACTCTCAGAGATAAACCCACCTGCATGACAAATGCCATTTCAGGAGCATCTAAAGCACACCATAAACATGGAGAGCCCAATGGAAAACAGAACATTATTAAGATAAATGAACTAGTAAAGCTAAAAGTCTATAGCAGTGGAGGATCTTATATGGAGAAGACAAATAATAAGGGAGAGTGTCAGCACCTGTGATTAGAAACGATCTTATCTGCATATTGTCGCCAGTGATCACTCGAAAGGCATCCCTGTTTCTCATGGTTTTGTCGAATGCTAGTTGTTAGCCTCATATAATACAGGAGGGCCCCAAGAAGAGGAGACTCCACCACCCGGATCCTAGGCAACACAAAATTACGGAACCAAAAAGAACCACATAGGCAAGGCCGAGGTCCATTCAAGCCAGTAGCAGCACCATATACCAAAAAAAGGACGAGTCTTACTGAAATAACTACTACTACTACTAACCAACAGGAAAAGGTCCTTAAAAATTATACTGGTAGCGGTACCAATACCAAAATAACAAGGCCAACTCTCACCAAACTGAAACCAATAACCAACCAGCTAACTAACACAATCAAAGGAGCACCATATACCAATACCAAACTAATACTGAAATGGCTGAAACTGCCAAAACCAACCAAAAGCATCAAAACCTACCGTAACCCCCGAAACTGCCAAAACCAACCAAAAGCATCAAAACCTACCATAACCCCCGAAACTGCCAAATAAGAGGGGTTTGATACTGATACTACGAACCATGCATGTACAGATCCGTGAGATGCCCAAGTAATTATAATTACATAAAGAGGAACAACATTATAGTACCAAATATCTTAAATTACAAGTATAAGAACATGAGGATGTTGCTTTGAGAAACAATTTGCTTGATGTTTACAATGGAACACTTGGCTACAAGTACCGACTGACTGAACCAAATACTCTGAAACTACATAAATATGCCTATAATGACACCATATAATAGACAAATAAATTCCAGGTTGAAAGTCAGTTCATAAATACTTTCAACAATCTTTTAAAGTTTTCAGGAAGTTGTATCATACCCAACAACTGAGATCAATCTTTTGTCGAGCTTTCTTGACATTGAGTCAGTACTCTACCAATGAATCTCATTCTAATAGAAAAAGGCTTTATAATGATCAACCTCAAGTAATATTTCATATATAACTAATTTCTACTCGAAACCATGCAACCCACTGACGTAATTATAATTCGAAGTAGGCCATAACAGAATAAAGGAAATACTATATTTGCTCTGGATCGAATTAGGCGGTAATGGCATGGAGTAGCAATATAAAGAAAATTCTGCTCAAAGGGACATCTCATCGGGAATATTATAAATCCTAAACACAACAAAACCAATGTTGTTCAAAATATCAGCCGATACATGTACATATGCATGTTTTTATTGGACTTGAACATAATCAATTTGAAATTGCACGAAAACATCAGCATCAGTCTGAAGCAAATACAACAATGACTATATTTTCTGATGTTTCGGCGTGTTTGGTCCTGATGAGCTGATACAAGTAGACTGAAACTATCTGAAACACTTAAATATAATATATTTCATCCTGAATGCATACAAAAATCTATGTGAATGTGATCATTCTTTAGCATTTACATATAGCACGTTTAACACAATTTAAAAAATAAATCCTTGTGTATTCTATTTTTTATTTACATAAGATATTACATAAATAAGCCAATACTCATCCATTTGAAGACAAAATTATGATATAGTAAGAAAATTCCATACATGAGAAGTCAATTTCAGTTTAACCCCAACATTCCAATATTGAAAATTGAAAAGTGATAACTGTACTATTAACTTTAAAATTGAACAAGAGAGTACTTCTCCTTCTTCTTAGTAATGAAGTTTGAGAGAGTTAAAGTGCATCTAAAAAAAGAGTGAAATTGTGTGATAGGAAGAGTGAAAGGGTTTTCTATTGTACTGTTTAACTCATTGCTAATCATAGCATGCAAAAAATATTGATGATTTAGCAACGGCGTTGACGTTGCCTATATATTTCTAGTCTTTGGCAACAAAAATTAGCAACGACTAAAAGTTTTGTTGCCAAAAGTTATGTTTAGCAACGACAATAATATGCATTGTCGAAACAATCTATTAGTAACGAAAAATATCGCATTGCTAAAAATCATTGCCTTATGGGATATTTCTTGTAGTAACTTGAAACCAATACTACAACTATTAGAGCAATTTAATAAATTCTAGGGTTAAATATGTCATAGTCCTTCGTATTAGCTTTCCGAAACTTCAAACGGATCGTATTTTCGTGTCCGAAAGCTACCGGAATCGCAAAAACACCGAAACACGTTCGTCTTTCGGACACCTGATACTCAAACAGTTTTACTGAAAGTTCCAGAACGAATTGGCCTAATATATATATATATATATATATATATATATATATATATATATATATATATATATATATTTATAAAGCTAACTTCGATACGGTTTTTTTAAAGAAAGGGGATTATTCGGAGTCCTGAGTTAGTTGATATGGCTGCTAAAAACGAGGATGAATACTATGACGAATTTGGACTATTTTGGACAAAAGAACATATATATACATCAAAATCTACCATGCATATCATGAGGTACCATGACACAATACCACGTATCCTATTTAGGATACAAACACTCAATCTCGACTCAAAAAGGATACGCAAATTCCTTTGGGGACACGTATCGAACACTTGGTGATTACAAATTCGTAACAAAAACAAATTGAGCATAGAAATCAACACTACTCATGATAAAAATCTAGATCTACCAAATTAAAAGCATTTAATACCTAGATCTATCATTAGGAAGTCAAATCCACCTATGAAAAGGTTCATATGGGTTCAATGGGTGTTCCTAACAATAAAATTAGTAAAAAATAGAGATTTATCCAACTTGTGTGTCCCTCCTTTGAAGAACTGTCACGACCCGATACCCAAATTGTTGGGCCGGGCCGAGCCATGTCCAGCCTACGCTTGGTCAAAGTGTAGTAAGCTGTTCTAAGAATAGACAATAAAGAATCTAAGCAGCTAACAGTTCTAAAACCATATTTAAAGTTCATCACAACACAGCATCTATAAGCGAAGGTAACATGAGCACAGACTTAATAATACATAACCAAAGTATCTAACTGGAGACAAAGTCCAGTATCCAAATATAAGTATAGACAAAGTCTAGTCTCAAAACACAAGAAAATAACTAAGCAAGGTTCCCCGCTGGGGCCTCTTCTGGAGCTAAGGCCAGGTCCTCAATGCAGTACCATAATATGTAACACACAGCGTTTCCTTCTCGAAAAGTATACCTACAACGTTATCCTGTCAGGACGGGAGCAAGTACAACCTCTACAACTAAAGTACTGAACATATAATGAAAGAGATGCACAACAAGAAACATGGTGATAAGTCTATAAAACAGGAAATACTAGAAACATGGCCTCATGGTACAACTGAGATCACAATATCATATTAACACAGGGAACATGGCATATCTGGAATCATGGTATATCTCATAATCTATCATGGCAAGGATACATATGTCATAGAGACAGATGTATATGTAATGTTTAAAACTGTAGCAGGTACGTGATCGGTCAATAGATGTACAATATGCTGGGGCACATAATGAAATGTACATACGTACAAGTTAACAAGCATAGGTGTACATCTGTACAGATATGCGGGGTAATGGCCTGTGGCAAGGTATGCATATAAAATGCGACCTCGCTCGCTACTGTAGGGGGGTCATGATCACGTACACTACTATCAGTTTCCCCATAACCCATATTCTATCATGTGAGAGATACGAGAACAGTAAAAACATGTGAGAGACACTGGGAGTAATATAAGCATAGCCGGTACTGGGAACAATATGAAACATGTGAATACTCCGAGTAGTATAAAGCATAGTAAAACATGTACTGAGAACCAGTAAGGAACATGTGAAGATATGATAACTGTCCTAAGCATGGTAGGGACCAATTTAATATAACATGTGAAGATTTAACTTGCAGTTATTCAGAAAGCAGTATTTTAACAGGGTTAATACATGTTCTAGCATTAAAAGACAGTAAATGAGTGTGTAGATGTACTTGCCTCGAGCAAAGCAAGAATACTAGTACGAAGATATAGATGTCCGGTGTCCTGTCAATAATGATATACAAACTCAGTTCTAAGCTATGTTCAATAATACACTAGTGGTGTGACACGACTCCTAACTGGACACTAACTAAGTGGAAACCTAGCATAAAAGTCTAATGTGGAGTGCCACTATACACAAACTAACTTCCTAGGATCTATACACTAGTGTAGGGGGTGGTCCAATACTACAATAACTCAAAAGAACACAAAACATTACAAGTCATAATTATTCAATAATTAAATCAAACTGTACACTAAGTTTCAACAATTTTAGAGATAGACAAAAAGCTAAATTATATATAAAATAAAGTACCAAAATGATCCTTGTTAATTATAAAAATTTATACTATTTTTTCTGGAATTTATAAACCTTCATAAATATTTATTAAAAATCAACAACCACATGTATCCTGAAAATGAGTTCTGTTTTCCCATTTTTATAAAATACCAAAAGTACTTATTAAATACTGAAAAAATTATAATAAATTATCTAAATTAACATAGTATTTAAATACAATTTTTCCAAGATTTTTACAGAAATTAAAATATATATAAAAATCCAAAACCAGAAAATAACAATATCTGGAAAAATAATTAATTATAAATTAAGGATAATACATATTCAAAATCTACAGATATTGTCGGATGATAAAATAAATATCCCCAACGTGTCCAGAACGGTCAAATCAGCTAGGATAGCCTACCCATAAGTCCAATTTAGATACAGGGGCAAAATCGTAATTTTGGGTCAAAATGATGTCCGCCGTTGGACACACTTTGCACCAAAAAACGTGTCGGGATAGAAGTCTACAAAATCTAGCAAATTATATGTCCACGAATTCAGAATGACGATACGAACCCAACGGTATATCCGGAATAGGATTCCGATGTGCCGATCTCAAAATAATACGTTGACGCGGACACTTGGTATCCGGTTTGCACGAAAATGCGTGCCGGAGCAAATGTCTTCAAAACTCAGCAAATTATATGTCAACGAGTCCAGAATGACGATACGAACTCAACGGTATATCCAGAATTGGATTCCGATGAGCCGATCTCAAAGTGACCCGTTGACTCGAAAAGTGGGACCCGTTTTGCACCGAAAAACGTGCCAGGGCCCACGTTCTCCAAATCAAGCAAACTTTATATGAAAACATGCCAGAACGACGCCACGAGTCTACTGGTGGTGTCAGAAATTGAATCCGGAGTCCCGGGTTCAAAAATGGAATTTAATAAGTGCAATTTAAAGAATTCGGACGGCCAACTTTGGCGTCGAATTCGACCAACCAAACGTGCTTAAAATGAAATGAAATATAAAAGAGACAGGAAGATGGTTATACCAGCTGTGCACCGGAACTGACGGTGCGCAAAACGGAGCTGCGACGGCGAAGTTACGAGCTGACGAAGTCGGCTCCACGAAACTGTCCAAAAACAGTTCAATTTAAAATGTCAACTTGGTGGCCAGTTTTGAAGTATCAAACGTCGTAATTAACGGACAAAAATTGAGGGGAGTAAAGAACTATATACCGAGATTGCGACGGAGCAAAAAGTTTGCCGATCCAACGATCGGATTCGCGGGAAAACGCACGCGAAGTCGCTGCGACGGAACGCAAATTCTGAATCAATCCCGCGCGCGTCACGACGGAACTTCGTGCGAAATGCACGAATCGTCTCGACGGCGCGTCCCGGAGGATGGTGGCCGTCAGGGGGCTGCTCGTCGGAGTGGGGCGCACAGCCAGGAGGCGACGGCGGCCCGCACGACGGCGCGGCGGCGCACGATGGCGGCCCGCGCACGCGCGCGTGCGCGCCTGCATGCGTGCAGCAGCTGCTGCTGTGCGCTGGTGGCGCGCGGCCAGGTGCAGCAGCTGCGGCGGCTGTGGCGAGAGCGGCCTGACGAGGTCGGCGGTGGCGCGGCCTCGACGAGGGCGGAGGTGGTGGCGCGGCTTGGTGAAGTGGTGGTGGTGAAGACCATGGTGATGGTGGTGACATTATTGAAGAGGAGGAGGAGAAGATGGAGGAGCTCGGTGGTCGGGGCTGAGCTCGCCGGGGTGGTAGCCGGCGACGCTCGGCCGGGGAGGAGGTCGAGTGAAGGAGTGTAATGGTGGTGGCTGTGTGTTGTTAATAATAGAGGGGGAGAGAGATGCATGTATGTGTGTGTTTGTATATAATAGAGTGAGAGAGAGAGAGTTGATATTTGAATGAGAGGGGGAGAGAGAGAAGTCGGTTTGGGGGGGGGGGTGTTCTCTTGCTGGTATGGTGATGGGAGGGTGGTGAGGTGGTGTAAAGTGAGAGAGAGAGAGAGAGATATGTATGTTTATATATATATATATAGGTATATATATATAAAGAGAGATAGAGAGATATTTAGAGAGTGAGAGGAGAGAGAAAAGTGGATAGAGAGAGAGGGAAGGGTGTAGGCCGGCTGTGAGGTGGAGGGGGTGAGGTGTGTGTGGGTGTTTTAATGGGAGAGAGAGAGAGTTTGTATATATATATATATACATATGTATATATATATATATATATATATATATATATTTGTAAAGTGGAGAGAAAAATAGATATTTTTAAAATGGAAAAAATAGAAAAATTATGTAGGGTACTTGGGCAGTCATGAGAGGACCGCAGGGAGCTTGGGTTCGGGTTCGGTCGAGCCGGGTCGGGTCGAAATCGAACAGAGTGCAATAATTGAATTTAAAATGGGTATTTATGATCACGGGAAAATAAATAATATGCGGGGACTCCAATAAATGGGACACAAATTTCACGTGGGTAGTAGGCTTCATGTGGGCCAGGTCCGTACTTTGGGTCGACTAGGTTGGATCGATGTTGGGTCCCGAAATTAAATTGGAAATTAAATCAGAATTCACGGTAGATAATTAATTGGCCTAAATTGAACCGAAAGTTGTGCGAAGGAAATGGAGCACAAAATGGAGTGTTTGAGTGGGACACGAAGGTCATGGGTGAAGAACGTCTCGAGTAGATCATTCATGAGAAGTTGGTTCTGAGAAAACGACTGGTCTGGTGCTCCTAAATTAAAAGTCACGGTAACGTGCAAACGATGATCAAAAATAAAAGTGGGAATAATATTCAACGATTAAATGGTCTAAGTTGACCCGAAGTTGCGCGATACAAAAAGAGCACAAGGGAATAAGTTCAAGTGGGACACGATATATCAAAACGAAGATAATCTTGTCTACTTCAAAACTCGTGAAGAGAGTTTACAGAGATTGGTATCCCTGACGCTCCAGAAATCAGAATCATGGAAAGGTACATTAATGATCGAAACAATTAAATAAATAAAATATTTATCGATAATAATTCATTTAGAAAAATTTAAAACAGCCCTGAAATTCAGGGGGCTTACATCCTACCCACCTTACAAAAATTTCGTCCTCGAAATTAAAAATCATCCAATAGGTCAAACTATAACATGTAGCTACTCTGGCTACGATTCTCAATCTGCTACCCTTGTAGTCATCTCTTTTGTTTCTCCTTACAATCTTTTTGGTTTAGGTTCAACAAAGTCCTTCTATCAAAAACTATGTCATACATCCTTTAAAATCTTTCATACTAACATGGAACATTAACGTATACCCTAAAATATAGGTCATTCTCTGGACCTGTCTATAAGCCTAAAATGCTTAATCATCAACCATATTTTCAACCTCAATTGTAAATACTGGATTTTCTTATCGTATCCTAAGTATCCATATTCTATTAATCCACAGTTCCTTAGCATCATTTATCGTCAATCCTTTTCTACAGCTTTTCCTTGAAATTATACGTTCAATTTTCTATCCTTGGCGTAGAGCCTTCATCTTTTACTCAACAAGTCCTCCGAATATAAATCCTCGATTTCAAACTCCCGATTTATTAATTATCAATGTACATATGTCTTTGTCTTGTTCCTTGTCTTTTAACTGATATCTTTCCGATCTTGTACGCAATACGATAACGCATTCTAATTTATTCTATATCAATCCATATATCGATCTACCCTCTAGTCACATGTAATCAGCTATAGATAACCAACCAAAATTTTACAAATGCTAAATCCTCAAACTGCTAAGCACAAGATTCTAATCCTCAATCCATAGTCACAACAATATAATATCTTATTTCTCCATCTCTAGATACCCTATCATCGAGTCATACTATCAATACGATCGTTCTTAATGGTTTCCAAGTCTACTACAGTCAGTCGCTTATACTTGTCCTATAAGCTTAATCTAACCAATCCCTAGGAAAGGTACTTATCATAATCACACCATACATTTATAGTTATACTATAGGATCAGTCAACAAGGTTTGGCTATTTCGGTCGTCTATCAAATAGAAGGTAACAAGGCCTAAGACTGGGTCAAGCAATCCATAACAGTGTCCAAACAAGTTAAAGGGTCAAGTAAGACAGAAAAGTTTATCGAAATATTTCCAAGAATGGTACGAAGACAACGAGATGTATAACGAGAAAAATTACCCAAAAGGTTAACGAAAAAGAGTTTAGTCAAGTCATAGGAAAGATGGAACACAAAAATAATTATGTCCAAAAAAATAACATGAAAACAATCATGTTGGAGAATCCTAGAGAACCTATAATCCTAGTTGTAGATGTAGATAGAACAGAGTTAATCAAGACGGGGAAGAATGATAATAAGAATTTATTCTTGCTCAATCGATCATTACGAAGTGAACCAAGCTGAGATATGATCTGATAACCATATACGTCTTCCTGAAATCATGTTGCCAGAATTTTCGCCACACCAGTAAGCCTAGATGCAATAAACGCTAGAGTCATAACTAAGGTATACTCCCTAAAATCATATTATCTAGAATCCTCGCCACGCCAACCGGTATGGCTGCGAGAAAATCTAAATTCTATGAATAGGATAATATATCCGAAATCAGGCTCTATATTTTTGTCATACCAGCTAATATGGCTGCGATAAATTCTAAACTCCATAAATAAAGCAGACGTTTACCTTATCAGGATATATCATAATTTAATCCACAAAATTTATCACGATGCAAGATCAAAGTCAACAACGAAAATCAGAAATCAATTTCAACAATGAATTAAGGAAGAGTAAATAGAAATAAGTGGAAACAGAATTCTAGGTAAGATTAGAGTAAGATCCTCAGGGGTCATCCCAAGGGTACAAACTTGGTCAAAATTGACCCACTGAAATACAAACAAGAAGCTAATTTTGGCTAACGGTCCTATGCTGTGATGAGTTCTCCTATGTTACAATCCTAGCATTCCTCTAGGTGTTCTAAATGTTTATCCCTAGTGTTATCAAGTTGTCCTAGATCCTAATTGCAGGCATGCTTGGTACAATAACGTAACCAAACAATTTAGTCAGGACCTGCATGGGCCACCAAAAAACATGTCACGACCCGATACCCAAATTGTTGGGCCGGGCCGAGCCATGTCCAGCCTACGCTTGGTCAAAGCGTAGTAAGCTGTTCTAAGAATAGACAATAAAGAATCTAAGCAGCTAACAGTTCTAAAACCATATTTAAAGTTCATCACAACACAGCATCTATAAGCGAAGGTAACATGAGCACAGACTTAATAATACATAACCAAAGTATCTAACTGGAGACAAAGTCCAGTATCCAAATATAAGTATAGACAAAGTCTAGCCTCAAAACACAAGAAAAATAACTAAGCAAGGTTCCCCGCTGGGGCCTCTTCTGGAGCTAAGGCCAGGTCCTCAATGCAGTACCATAATATGTAACACACAGCGTTTCCTTCTCGAAAAGTATACCTACAACGTTATCCTGTCAGGACGGGAGCAAGTACAACCTCTACAACTAAAGTACTGAACATATAATGAAAGAGATGCACAACAAGAAACATGGTGATAAGTCTATAAAACAGGAAATACTAGAAACATGGCCTCATGGTACAACTGAGATCACAATATCATATTAACACAGGGAACATGGCATATCTGGAATCATGGTATATCTCATAATCTATCATGGCAAGGATACATATGTCATAGAGACAGATGTATATGTAATGTTTAAAACTGTAGCAGGTACGTGATCGGTCAATAGATGTACAATATGCTGGGGCACATAATAAAATGTATATACGTACAAGTTAACAAGCATAGGTGTACATCCGTACAGATATGCGGGGTAATGGCCTGCGGCAAGGTATGCATATAAAATACGACCTCGCTCGCTACTGTAGGGGGGTCATGATCACGTACACTACTATCAGTTTCCCCATAACCCATATTCTATCATGTGAGAGATACGAGAACAGTAAAAACATGTGAGAGACACTGGGAGTAATATAAGCGTAGCCGGTACTGGGAACAATATGAAACATGTGAATACTCCGAGTAGTATAAAGCATAGTAAAACATGTACTGAGAACTAGTAAGGAACATGTGAAGATATGATAACTGTCCTAAGCATGGTAGGGACCAATTTAATGTAACATGTGAAGATTTAACTTGCAGTTATTCAGAAAGCAGTATTTTAACAGGGTTAATACATGTTCTAGCATTAAAAGACAGTAAATGAGTGTGTAGATATACTTGCCTCGAGCAAAACAAGAATACTAGTACGAAGATATAGATGTCCGATGTCCTGTCAATAATGATATACAAACTCAGTTCTAAGCTATGTTCAATAATACACTAGTGGTGTGACACGACTCCTAACTGGACACTAACTAAGTGGGAACCTAGCATAAAAGTCTAATGTGGAGTGCCACTATACACAAACTAACTTCCTAGGATCTATACACTAGTGTAGGGGGTGGTCCAATACTACAATAACTCAAAAGAACACAAAACATTACAAGTCATAATTATTCAATAATTAAATCAAACTGTACACTAAGTTCCAACAATTTTAGAGATAGACAAAAAGCTAAATTATATATAAAATAAAGTACGAAAATGATCCTTGTTAATTATAGAAATTTATACTAATTTTTCTGGAATTTATAAACCTTCATAAATATTTATTAAAAATCAACAAACACATGTATCCTGAAAATGAGTTCTGTTTTCCCATTTTTATAAAATACCAAAATTACTTATTAAATACTGGAAAAATTATAATAAATTATCTAAATTAACATAGTATTTAAATACAATTTTTCCAAGATTTTTACAGCAATTAAAATATATATAAAAATCCAAAACCAGAAAATAACAATATCTGGAAAAATAATTAATTATAAATTAAGGATAATACATAATCAAAATCTACAGATGTTGTCGGATGATAAAATAAATATCTCCAACGTGTCCAGAACGGTCAAATCAGCTAGGATAGCCTACCCATAAGTCCAATTTAGACACAGGGGCAAAACCGTAATTTTGGGTCAAAATGATGTCCGCCGTTGGACACACTTTGCACCGAAAAACGTGTCGGGATAGAAGTCTACAAAACCTAGCAAATTATATGTCCACGAATCCAGAATGACGATACGAACCCAACGGTATATCCGGAATAGGATTCCGATGTGCCGATCTCAAAGTGATACGTTGACGCGGACACTTGGTATCCGGTTTGCACGGAAATACGTGTCGGAGCAAATGTCTTCAAAACTCAGCAAATTATATGTCAACGAGTCCAGAATGACGATACGAACTCAACGGTATATCCAGAATTGGATTCCGATGAGCCGATCTCAAAGTGATCCGTTGACTCGAAAAGTGGGACCCGTTTTGCACCGAAAAACGTGCCAGGGCCCACGTTCTCCAAATCAAGCAAACTTTATATGAAAACATGCCAGAACGACGCCGTCTACTGGTGGTGTCAGAAATTGAATCCGGAGTCCCGGGTTCAAAAATGGAATTTAACAAGTGCAATTTAAAGAATTCGGACGGCCCACTTTGGCGTCGAATTCGACTAACCAAACGTGCTTAAAATGAAACGAAATATAAAGGAGACAGGAAAATGGTTATACCAGCTGTGCACCGGAACTGACGGTGCACAAAACGGAGCTGCGACGACGAAGTTACGAGCTAACGAAGTCGGCTCCACGAAACTGTCCAAAAACAGTTCAATTTAAAACGTCAACTTGGTGGCCAGTTTTGAAGTATCAAACGACGTAATTAATGGACGAAAATTGAGGGGAGTGAAGAGCTATATACCGACATTGCGACGGAGCAAAAAGTTTACCGATCCAACGGTCGGATTCGCGGGAAAACGCGTGCAAAGTCGCTGCGACGGAACGTAAATTCTGAATCAATCCCGCGCGCGTCACGACGGAACTTCGTGCGAAATGCACGAATCGTCTCGACGGCGCGTCCCGGAGGATGGTGGCCGTCAGGGGGCTGCTCGCCGGAGTGGGGCGCACAGCCAGGAGGCCACGGCGGCCCGCACGGCGGCACGGCGGCGCACGAAAGCGGCCCGCGCGCGCGTGTGCGCACCTGCATGCATACAGCAGCTGCTGCTGTGCGCTGGTGGCACGCGACCAGGTGCAGCAGCTGCGGCGGCTGTGGCGAGAGCGGCCTGACGAGGTCGGTGGTGGCGCGACCTCGATGAGGGCGGAGGTGGTGGCGCGGCTTGGTGAAGTGGTGGTGGTGAAGACCATGGTGAAGGTGGTGACATTATTGAAGAGGAGGAGGAGAAGATGGAGGAGCTCGGTGGTCGGGGCTGAGCTCGCCGGGGTGGTGGCCGGCGGCGCTCGGCCGGGGAGGAGGTCGAGTGAAGGAGTGTAATGGTGGTGGCTGTGTGTTGTTAATAATAGAGGGGGAGAGAGATGCATGTATGTGTGTGTGTTTGTATATAATAGAGTGAGAGAGAGAGAGAGTTGATATTTGAATGAGAGGGAGAGAGAGAGAAGTCGGTTTGGGGGGGTGTTCTCTTGCTGGTATGGTGATGGGAGGGTGGTGAGGTGGTGTAAAGTGAGAGAGAGAGATATGTATGTTTATATATATATATATATAGGTATATATATATATAAAGAGAGAGAGAGAGATATTTAGAGAGTGAGAGGAGAGAGAAAAGTGGATAGAGAGAGAGGGAAGGGTGTAGGCCGGCTGTGAGGTAGAGGGGGTGAGGTGTGTGTGGGTGTTTTAATGGGAGAGAGAGAGAGTTTGTATATATATATATATATACATATGTATATATATATATATATATATATATATATATATATATATATATATATATAGATATTTGTAAAGTGGAGAGAAAAATAGATATTTTCAAAATGGGAAAAATAGGAAAATTATGTAGGGTACTTGGGCAGTCATGAGAGGATCACAGGGAGCTTGGGTTCGGGTTCGGTCGAGCCGGGTCGGGTCGAAATCGAACAGAGTGCAATAATTGAATTTAAAATGGGTATTTATGATCACGGGAAAATAAATAATATGCGGGGACTCCAATAAATGGGACACAAGTTTCATGTGGGTAGTAGGCTTCATGTGGGCCAGGTCCGTACTTTGGGTCGACTAGGTTGGATCGATGTCGGGTCCCGAAATTAAATTGGAAATTAAATCAGAATTCACGGTAGATAATTAATTGGCCTAAATTGAACCGAAAGTTGTGCGAAGGAAATGGAGCACAAAATGGAGTGTCTGAGTGGGACACGAAGGTCATGGGTGAAGAACGTCTCGAGTAGATCATTCATGAGAAGTTGGTTCTGAGAAAACGACTGGTCTGGTGCTCCTAAATTAAAAGTCACGGTAACTTGCAAACGATGATCAAAAATAAAAGTGGGAATAATATTCAACGATTAATTGGTCTAAGTTGACCCGAAGTTGCGCGATACAAAAAGAGCACAAGGGAACAAGTTCAAGTGGGACACGATATATCAAAACGAAGATAATCTTGTCTACTTCAAAACTCGTGAAGAGAGTTTACAGAGATTGGTATCCCTGACGCTCCAGAAATCAGAATCATGGAAAGGTACATTAATGATCGAAACAATTAAATAAATAAAATATTTATTGATAATAATTCATTTAGAAAAATTTAAAACAGCCCTGAAATTCAGGGGGCTTACAAGAACTCCGAATTTGGACATGGAAGGGATGAGTCGGACACGATCTCCTACCAAGCTCATCTCCTATGGATCTTCTTGTGCTCTCCAATGCTCTAGGCCTTCATGATAGTGAGGATGAGTGGAATTGGAAGAGGATTGAGTAAAATTGGTAGAAAATTGGGTTAGCTTGGGAAAGAAGAAGTTTTGGGAAAATGAGGCTAATGAGTGAAATGGAATGAATGGATGAATCCCTAATTAGAAATTCTCTCTTATAGTAAGATTTTGGTCATGCCAAAATATCAAGTTTGTCCCTCTCCATTTGTCATGAATAAAATCTAATTAACTAAATGAAGGAACCTCTACAACTAAAAGAAATATTCCTTTCATGACAACTAAACTAAACTAATTCTAATTGCTAAATCCATGACTAACAATAATTAGCACTAACACTAGCAAAAAGATAACTAGCTAGCCACTAACTGACACTAATATAATGCTAGGCAACCACTAAAATAAAATAGTATATATAAAAAATAATCAACATAAAAATTACCAAAATACCCTTATGTTGGAAAGTGGTAGTTACAGCAGCTGCAACAACTTGGGACAGTCCTAGTTTAGGAGGTATCAATAAACCTATGTGGAATATATACAAAACCTGTGTACTTGTGAGAGCAAAAACATATGACAGATACAAATATGTGCATTAGGCAGTAGTAGGTGTATCATTGGGTGTTGTTGGGACATAGCAGCTCCTGGAAATTGAATATGGATACAGATTTTCTGTACCATTGGGTAACCATACCAAGTGTGTAGGAAGAAATAGGAGACGAACCATCTAGACATAGGTTGTGAGTGTATGCAATAGGTGTATCAGTAGATCTATATGTAAACACATGTATCGGTCCTGTAGCATAAGTGTTCCAATAGGGAATGCTTTGATACATAGATAGAAGATTGAGGTATCAAGAATTACCTATATATAAATATATAGGAATATATAGGTATAAGCTTGACATACAAAGTAGGAGTTATTGAACCAAAGTTAACCTATCTAATTAAGGAAAGTAAATTGGTTAAGACCCAAGGGTCTAAAGGACCAAGTAGATAGGTTACTCTTTACTTTGAATCACTTGTTGACATGATAAATTTATAAAATAGGTTACTTGGACTTGGACGAGGTACAGAACCTGCACCAGCAGCTCAGGACACTAGGCAGATACATTTTTTTATTTGTTTCCAATATTATTATTTACTATATTTTATTGTTTAGTTGTATATATCTGATTCTTGACACGCTCGTTATACGGATAGCACATCATGGATTTTGTTCATGTCATGCCATCTCTTTATATGTCGTATCGGGGTGAGAAAGTACCGAGTAGATGTGTGATTAGACCCGTAGATCATGATTTTATTTATTTTTATGCTATTTGGACCGTGAGGATGCAAATCCTATGTAGACCGTGCGGTATAGTATCCCGAACAATCCACATATCGAAAGGAGTACTTCAACACACTTAAATAGCTATATTTTTTTGTTTCACTCTTTATATGTCTTCATATAATTCTTATCTATTGGCCATTCTATTTTCATGTTATAGTTGATTCTCTCATCATGTATTTTATGACTAACCATTATTTTATAGTCGTTATCATATACTTGGAACTATATTCAATAAGTTGTACTCGTTCCATCATGACTGGATAAATATTTTAGGTGACTACGATGAGGACAGGTTCCCTATTCATTATGGTCCATATGGAGGAAACATAGCTGAGCTCGACCTTACACTGCAGGAAGATCAGGGGAGTTTACAGCTCATGACCCAGCTTCCACTGCTTAGTTAGTTAGATTTAGTTTGCGACCGAATCTGTTTTCGGGTTTAGTGACTATTGCTATTTGACATTTGACTGGACATGTAGTTTTCTGAAGATTATCTACTTTATGGATTTATGACTACTTATTCTTTCTCTATGTTCCATCTATTTAGAGTTGTGATTGGGTATTGGTTTGGTTATATGTTATTGTCCTTCCAAGTGGAGTTGAATTATTGCGTGGGTTGTTTATCATACTGTGATTATACAGCGTTCTACTGTCGATACTGCGGCGTAGACGGCGTGCCCATGATTTATATCCAAATTCTGGGTGCGGGTTGTGACACATTTTTATGGTAGCCCATGCAAGTCGATATTCACAACTAGTGCGATATCATGGCAGTAAGGTCTTGAGTACTATCACGAGCTTGCAGTAGGAAATATATCACTAAGAATAGGGAAATTCTCAATCACACATAGGAATTTCTTTTTGTTTAAACCTTGCAATTTTCTATTCCACTCATACTGTCCTCCTTGAATAAGCACCGCAAGCCATATCGTTGATTTCTTTCATTTTTCCAACCTTTCAGAATGGCAGCCAGGACTTGAGCTCTCAACGTCGTAGCCAACGGTAACCACCAGCAGCCTTCTACATCTCAGGAGGTATCGTCACCTGTGACAGAGAGCCTTCATCCTTCTCCAACCAACCCACTTCAAAGAGGCATGCCGGTAACGAGGTACCCCTACACGAGCTCATTAGAGGAATGATGGAGGCGCAGAGGGCACATACAGAGGCCCAAAGGCAGCGGACAGAGGTGATAAGGGCAGACATAAAGCATGCTCAATATGATGCCTTGACAACCATGGAGAGGGTTTCTCAACAGTCGCAGTAGCCCACTAAGTCGAGAGAAGGAAACATTTGGGACTTCAAAAATATGAACCCACGAGAGTTCAAGGGAACCGAAGGAATCATGTATGCTGATAAATGGCTCGAAGACATCGAACAGATAATGAAGGTTTTTTGAATCCTTGAAGACCTGAAGGTTGAAGCTATTGGCTTGCAGCTTCATGACATCGCTCGTACCTGGTTCAGGAATGAGCCCCGGCTAGTAGATCTAACACTGAACTGGGACCAGTTTAAGAACCTCTTTAAGAGAAAATTCTTCCCTGTGGTAGCCAAAGGCGTTCTAGAGAAGCAGTTCCAGAACTTGGAGTAAGATAGCTTATCCGTAGATGAGTATGCCATGAAGTATGATCAATTGAGTCAATTCGCGGAGTATAGGATTAGAGAACTGGAGGATCAAACACAAAGTTTTCGACAGGGACTGGCCATGGAGATCATGGTCCACATTTCTTTCGGTACTATGACGTTCGTAGAATCGTAGCCGAGGCCCAGAGGATAGAGGTGGACCTAAACTTCAGGCCCAAGAGGGACCGTGACACATCATGAGGTAGTATTAGTGTGGGACTAGCCAAGCGTCCCCAATTTTAGTCGAGGATCTTTCAGCACCAGAAGAACCGTACCCCGACTAGAGCCCCAACCCAGCAGGTGCAACATCCCCTGAGACAGTTATAGCAGGCTCTGTATTGTACCCACTATAGAAGGACCGAACATGTCTAGGATGACTGCAGAAAGAGGCTCGAAGCATATTTGTACTATGGATCATCATTACATCAGCTGAGGGAGTGCCTACTAGCTCCTATTCGGCCAGGACAGACTACAGTACCAGCACAGAGAGGACCGATTAGGCTACGAGCGGCTTCGCAACCATGAGGCTCACCACTCTTTATTCAGCAGCAATGGTTTGTCCAACACCAGCAGAGGGGAGTACCACAATAGGTCAGAGATTTTGCTATGACCATCGAGGAGCTCGAGCCCACGAATGATATGATAGTAGGTTCTATACTCCTTGATTCTTTTCCAAGTATAGCTTTATTTGATTTTGGTGCATCTCATAGGTTTATTTCTGTAGTATTTCTATTTAAGCATAGTATAGTATCTGAACCCTTAGATAGTAACTGCAAAATCATGACGGGAGGAGGCATTATCCTAGTCAAGGATATTTGTGTTAGGCATCGCATCACCATGGGAGGTAGGGAATTGTGCGTCGATATGCTCGTAATGCTACTTTCGAGTTTTGATATCGTTCTTGGAATGGATTGGTTGAGTAGGAATCATGCCAATATAGACTTCCACCGAGGATGTATAGTATTTAGCCCTCCCGAAGAGTCTGTATTCGAATTTGCTAGAGGAATAGTGGAGTAGCATGGTGAAGCTATTTACGGAACTATAATAGAGGAGAACGAGCTACCTCATCCCATCATCATTGAATTCCTAGATATATTTCCCAAAAATTGCGTAGATTGTCGCCTGATAGGGATGTCGAGTTCGCTATTGATCTTGTGCCAGGCACAGAACAAGTAGCACAACATGTGTACCAGATCAATAAGAAGGAGGCAGGGGAGTTGAAGAAGCAACTCGATGAATTGCTAGAGAAAGGATTCATCAGATCGAGTTCTTTGCCATAGGTAGCCCCGGATCTATTTATGTATAAGAAAGATAGGATGGTACAGATGTGCATCGACTATAGGGCCTTGAACAACCTTACAATAAAGAATAAGTATCCATTATCGAGGATTGGCGATCTCTTCGATCAGTTGAACGACACAAGGGTATTTGCAACTTGAGGTCAGGCTACCATCAGTTAAAAGTGAAGAAGGAGGATATCTCGAAGACTACATTTTGGACTAAATAAGACCAGTATGAATTCATGGTGATGTCGTTCGAGTTGACTAATGCCCTGACAGCCTTCATGAACTTGATGAACAAAGTATTACATCCATATCTTGACAAGTTTGTGGTAGTATTTATGGACGACATACTTATCTATTAAAAGACACTGGAAGAGCACGAGGAGCATCTAAGAATCGTGTTGGAGACTCTCAGGAAGGAGAAGCTCTATGGAATGCTCTCGAAATATGAGTTTCGCTTGGACAAGGCAGAATTCATTGGGCACATGGTGATAGGAGATGGAATATTCGTAGATCCGAAGAAGATTGCTGCCGTAGAATCTTGGACTACTCCGACTACCGTGGCAGAGATTAGAAGCTTCTTAGGATTGGTGGGGTATTACAGGAAGTTCATACAGGACTTCGCTCGGATCGTAGAACCGATGACTAGGCTCACTCGGAAGGACGTAGAGTTCGTATGGACAGAGGAATGCCAGACTACGTTTGATGAGCTGAAGAAGAGGTTGACAACAACTCCCATACGGATGTTGCCATCGGGAACCGGTGATTTCCTATTTATAGTAATGCTTGGGGAAAAGGTTTGGGATATGTTCTAGAACCAAATAAAAGAGTGATAACATATACGTCCAGACAGTTGCGACAGCATGAGATGAACTATTCCACCCACGACCTAGAGTTGGAAGTGGTGATCTTTGCCTTGAAGTTGTGGAGACACTACTTGTATGGAGAGCGATTGGAAATATTCACTGACCACAAAATTTGAAGTACATCTTCACACAAAAGGAGTTGAACATGAGACAACACCGATGGTTGGAGCTAATGAGTGATTTTGACATTTTACTACAATATCATCCACGGAAGGCCAATATAGTTGCAGATGCCTTGAACAGGTATCCAGTAGCTATGTGGTTGACTAGAGATAGTCACTTGTTAGCGGACTTGGAGAGTGGGCATAGAGATTGTTATTCCGGGGGTAGAGACAGATGATGGGTATGCAGATTCAGTCTAGACTAATGGCCAAAATTCGAGAGACATATTACCAAGACGAGAACCTGAGGAGTATCAGAGCGCAGGTTTAAGCTGGATTGTTAGATGATTTCTCTATCGTAGAGGACGGCTCATTGAAGCATGGCGCTAGGTTATGTGTTCCTAGTAGTGATCTGCGGAAGAAGTCATACAGGAGGTGCATCGCTCTCAGTATTCTATACATCCGAGAGCTAACAAGATGTACAAGGATCTGAGGGATCATATGTGGTGGTAAGGTATGAAGCGAGAGGTGGCATGCTTCTTTGCTAGATGTCTAGTGTGCCAGTAGGTCAAAGCCGAAAGGCAGAGGCCAAGAGGGTTGCTTCAACCATTATCGATTTTCGAGTGGAATTGGAAACATATCACGATAGATTTTTTTCTGGTATTCCACGCTCGCCAAGAGGGAAGGATGAGATTTGGGTCATCGTTGATAGGTTGACCAAATTGGCCCACTTTATACAATTCAAAGTAGGATTGTCTACGGAGAAGTTAGCAGAATTATATTAAAGCAAAGCGTCAGCTTACATGGGTTCTAGTAAGTATCGTTTCCGATCGTGATGTCAGATTCACATCTCACTTTTGGAGGAGTCTGCAGACCAGCTTGGGTATACAGCTCCAGTTTAGCACTGTATACCACCCTCAGACGGATGAACGGTCAGAGCGGACTATTCAAATGCTTGATGACATGTTGCAGACCTGTGTATTAGATTTCGGTTGCTCGTGAGAGGTCCATCTTTACCTGGTAGAGTTTGCATACAACAACAGCTACCAGGCTATTATAGAGATGTCTCCATTTGAGGCTAGGTACGGATGAAGATGTTGAACTCCATTATCTTGGGACGACGTGGACAAGAAGGCACTTTTGGGACCAGAAATAGTAGTGGACGCTTACGAAGAAAGTGAAGCAGATTAGAGAGCGACTTCGCGTGGCACAGGACATACAAAAGTACTGGGCCGATAGCCATTGGAGACCGTTAGAGTTCGAGGTATAGATTATCCTTATTGTGGATACGTGTAAACTTATAGGTTACGTAATAATATCTTATATGGTTCTAGTTCGACTATTTGGTGTTCTTGAAGATTTTCCTGATGCGTGGCACGATTCGTTTCAGTGGAGGCGGTAAGCTCAGCCCAAGGTTCATCGGTCCATTCGGCATCCTCGAGAAGGGCGATGTCGTGGCATACCAATTGGCCTTTGTCACCTACACTGGAGGGGGTACACAACGTATTCCACGTGTCCCAACTAAGACGATACGTGGCATACCCCAACCATATATTGGATCACTCGGAGATCGAGGTGGGACCTATCTTAACTATCAGGAGTAGTCCGTGGAGATTTTGGATCACAAATAGAAGGTGTTGCAGAACCAAACGATTTCATTGGTTTGTGTCGCATGGAGACATCACTCTCCGGGCGAATCCACCTGGGAGAGAGAAGAGGAGATGCGTAAGCAATACCCCTATATTTTTGAGCCATGAGGTATATTGCTATCTTGTGTCTATCATTAAATTTCGATGACGAAATTTTTTAAGGAGGGTAGATTTGTAAACTCTTGGACCAAAAACTATATTCCTTTAGTGTAAATTTCATTACTTAATATATATTAATATGTAAATATTAATATTAGTGCACATGAGAAAGAGGGTTTTGTAAAATCAAAATTTATAAGGGTTTAGTGCAATATTCAAATTCAAATTCCCTTGGCCGACTACTCAAACTTTTCTGTATTTAAACTTGCTTCCAAAAAAATGCAAGTAGAAGATTTCTTCTAATCCTCTTGATAGTCAAACAACCACCCTGAGTTTAAATTAAAATCCCCTACCTATTCCCTTATGGATCAAAATAGTATATATAGAGAGGGGGAACAATCGACCCTTCCCATCTACAACCATAATATTTCTGCCTCCTTCCCATTGCAAGAGTGACCAAGAAGGTGTCGAAGAAACAGTCGAGCTCGGCAACCAACTCAGTAGGTACATAATCTTCCTTTAAACTTGCATCCTCTGTTATTTACATTAGGTGTTCGTTTAATGCTTAGGAACAGACTAATGGGGGAACTCAATTAATCAAATAGAGGGTATAGGAAAACTGAGTTGGTTAGTTTACCTATGTATCCTAGAACATGCATTAAAGTAATATAGATCGGTGAAATCCTGGGTTCCTGTGTATGCTATGTAGTTCGTGTGTGTGTATGTGCAAAGGCAGCAACAGGTATCTACATAGGTATAGGTAAACATGCATGTGTAAGGGGGACCTGTGAAGTAGTTGGTTGCAGAGATCTGTGAAACTGTGGGGCAAGCAGCATCCATAGGTAATATCAGTTAGGGGTAATCAGGGATATAGGTAGCAGTTGGGTATTGGGTTCTTGTGGGAGTCAGTTTTGCACTACTCTGTTGTAGATATAGGTATGTATACGAGGGTAGAAGTCTCTAGTTACCATGGGTGTACATTAGAGTAAAAAAAAACAATGGCAGCAGTTGAAAACTGCAAACAGGGGCAATAGGTACAACAATATTCATGTGTCGTGAGTGTAGGGAGGATCATGTCTTTGATAACAAGATATGCAAATAAACTTCTATAGACTTTGTATACATGGGAACGGAGGTAAAGGGGTTGTTGTGCCAAATTAAGCAGGATATTGTACTTAAGTTGCAATAGTTATATGTGTACCGGATATCAGGTTTTTGAGTAACATAGGTAAGTAGCAGTTGAGTGCAGGTAACATAGGATAGCGGTGCATCTGTATCAATAAGAGGTAGGACATGTATGTGTGTGGGGACCTATTGATTGTAGGGTTATACACCAAGCCTAAGTGATAGTTTATGTGTGTTTATGGCAGCAATGTACCCATATGGATGTAAGCAACATCTGTAGGAGGAATGCATTACACCTGTGTGTATATACAGAATTTAGGAATATCTGGTGAACTGCTGGTTGTGAATACATGTGCACCAGGGTAGTACAAAGATTAGGGTGTTCATATGTGGGAGTGTGTGTGCGCGTTAAACTGGTAGGAGTGCCAATATAGAGGTTATTTAGGAATGTTTGTGCAACAGATAACTAATGGTATTAGGGTGAGATTTGATATGAGGGTTCTTGCAAAACCTGGGTGAGCATGACAACATGAATATAGGTAACAACAACAACATTGGTTGCAGTTGCAACTACTTGGGACAGTCCTAGTATAGGAGGTATCAGTAAACCTATGTGGGATATGTACAAAAACTGTGTACCTGTGAGAGCAGAAACATACGGCAGATAAAAATCTGTGCATTAAGCAGTAGTAGGTGAATCATTGGGTGTTGTTGGGACATAGCAGCTCCTAGATATTGAGTATGGATACAGATTTTATGTACCATTGGGTAACCATACCAGGTGTGTAGGAAGAAATGGGTGAAGAACCATCTAGACATAGGTTGTGAGTGTATGCAATAGGTGTATAAGTAGATCTATATGTAAACATATGTATCAGTCCTGTAGCATAAGTGTTCCAATAGGGAATTCATTGATACATAGATAGAAGATTGAGGTATCATGAATTACCTATATATATATATATATATATATATATATATATATATATATATATATATATATATATATATATATATTGTCACGATCCGCACCCAGTGTAGGGGTACGAGAAGTGGGTACGTCCAGCCTACGCCGCAGTGTCGGCAGTAGAACGCTGTTCTAGGTCACAATCACAACTAACACTATATGATATAATCTCCAAACGGAGGACAATCTCAGAAGGATACAATCTCAATCACAAAACTAGAGGTAGATAGTCAGCACGATGAAATAGATAACATCCACAAGAGGGATACAACCAAAAATGAATAAGTCAAGTGATTAACAAACACAAAATCTCAATATCTAAAATGAAATACATCTCCAAGACAAACAAGAAATAAGATAAATAAAACTCTAAACATCTACTCCAAGCTCTAGTAGTGTCCTCTAGGCTAGCTGTGATCCTCCAAGTTACATGTGAAGAACAGATAGAAAACTCTAGAGGGGGGTGAATAGAGTTTATAACAATAATGACCAAATAAAAATTAACTCTTTTCAGCAACAGTAAATAATCAGAGTAGTAAATGCGAAAATAAAAATATCAAGAGAGCATACGCAAACACAGTCGTTTTTAACCTGGTTTTCCTCGTGGAGGACTAATCCAGGCCTGAGAACTCTAGCTCAGGATTAAATCCACTATTTGTGAAATAGTAGTTACACCATGTGCCTTTTCTTCAGAAGAGCACGTCAACTTCTTATAAAAGATCGCTGAGGCGATACTTGGAATTTTCCAAGCGACTTTCTTGACCCTTGCATAAACTTCTAACTGATAGCACTGAGCACTTTTAGGCTTAGGAAGCTTGTGGCTAGTAGATGAGAAGGTTAAGGCTTGTATGAGGCTTATAGAGAAGAGAAGAAGAGATAATTGGATGATTGAAAATGAAAGAATTCAAGGCCTATTTATACTAGTTGGGATAGGTAGAATTCGGCCAGAATTCTGTGTCATGAATTCAAATTTTTGGCCGTTGGACAACTAGCATACAGCAAACCCAAAAAATTAGGGCCCTAAAAATCAGGAGGCAGAGTTCGGTCCGGACTCTGTGTGGAGGCAAAGTTCGGCCCGAACTCTGTCTCCATGCTGACAGAAAGTTCAGTTGGGCCTTTGTGGGCTAGTTTGGCTTTTGGTGGAGGTTTGGGTTTGTTTGGGAATAAGATGTAAGCCAAGAATACCCAGTGCTACTTAGTTTACATACTGCTAGACTCAAAAAATGTAAAATAGTACAGACTCTAAAAATGAGTACGCTGCAGGAGAGAGACGATGTCCGTCTTGCACTGAGTTCTGTCTTGATGTGTCATATTGAATTATGACATGTATCATATTATCAATTTGTCAATATTTGGTTGACTGTGATCCAGTTTGGTCAACAATCTCCCCATATTGATAATTGACAAAAATGATATTTGTATATTGAATGTTCATACCTGGAAACAAGATGAAAGGAGTAGACATGTATAGAATGCAGTAGCTCTCCCGTAATAGTAGCTCCCTCATAAACATAGCTTCTTTGTAAACAAATGTGCCTTATCCTGATATACATTATCTCCTCCAAAACATAGATATCATACAATATGATAGAAATATGAATATCAAATAGATCTTTCCCTTTTGGCATTTATCAAAAAAATTAACACCAAACAGACATGCATAAGACTGTATATAGGAGTAAGTAGCAAGCACACAATAATAATAATAATATGATAACTGCAGATAAAAGCTAAAGATCCACAGAAACTGAAAATGTACTCATACAAGAAAATAAAACTACATAAGCATAAGTCCATAATGCATAAAACTAAATAAGATCATCAGCAGTAGCAGCAGCAGGTACGGAACTACATCCATCATGGAGCACGAGATGGTCCAACGGTGTCAGATGGATCAGTATTAGAATGACAAGGATCCACAAAAGCTGCATCCGGATCCAGATAACGCATGACCCAAGGGTCGTCGATAAGGTAATCGGCGCGAGATGGATCCCGCTCCATAGGAAGGGGCATAGTGGGATGCCGAGACATGGAGTATCGGATGTCATGTAATGAGTTGCTGATGTCACTCATCTACAAAGTGGTACGATAATCAAGCTGGGTCCAGTGGTCGTCCTCCAATATGAAATGATCGTGAAGCATGGTCTAAATAGACTCGAGAGTAGTAGGTGGCTCGGGCGCAGGTTGCCCAAGAGCAGGTGCATCAGCCTGAGCATCAGACCCGGAATGCTCGGATTCAGCAGGAGACTCGACAGCTGCTAGAAGCCGCCTTTCCTTAGATAGAAAGGCAGGGGCTGGAAGGAACTAGCACGCACGAAAGACCATTAGCAAATAAAGAGCATAGACCAATGATCGAGGCCTCTTTCGTGCACTGATCATCCAGTCCATCATAGTGCACGAAAGGTTAAACGGGACATGAAAGTGAAGATGATAGAGTGCAAAGATCTCAAAATAAGAAACTTCATCAGTCGATCCTGCTTTGGGCAAGATCGTAGAGAAAACGATACGATAAAGTTCGTAGAAATATGGGTTGAGGAATTTAGCAAGTAACTTGTGTGGACGAGTGTTTGGAGTACACAAATCATCCTTGAAACTCTCAAGGGATGACCAATCGGGAAATCGAAACTTGCATGCATCGACAAGTTTTCCCAAGAGTTGGGTTCCGGAATCTAGAGATATTCCGCAAGTTCGAAATCATCAAAAGAGATGTCGATTCCGGCGACACGAGAATAGATTCGTGTGTCGTCAAATGTGAGCTTACAGTAAAAAATTTGGATAACATTCAAGTATATAAGTGAAGATATAGAAACTAACTCATTGAGACAAAGATCATGAAACAAAGAGTCATATCTAGAAAATATTGTAAAATTGATGGGATGACCCGCATACACACTCCTTGAACGAAAGTCATTGAACCATTCATTGGAAGCTTCCAATGAAACAAAAATTCGATCATTGAATGTGTTGGGGTCATTGGGTGGTGGTGGATTGAAAAGTGGATGAATAGGTTGAACATCTTGAGGATGAGGGTTCGATGAGGAAGCACCCTCGGTTCTAGACCTCTTTTCTTATTGAACAACCTAGGTGCCATTAAAAATAATAAGAATTTGAAATTTGAGATGGAGAAAGTAAGAGATTATACCTCAAAAGAGTAGGAGAATATGGAAGAGGATAGCCCCAAACCTAAGCTCCTTAAATTTTGAGAGTAAAAGGGCCAAGGATTAAGAGAACTAGGGTTAGGGTTATAAGAGAATGAACTTAGAGAAGTTTTAGAGGTGGCAATGGAGAAGAAAGAGAAGGAAAACCCTAAAATATGAAGGTAGGGTCGGCTGGTCGGGTTTAATCTGGACCATTGGACTAAAATAAATGGATGGCTGAAAACTGTCGGGGGTTCTGGAATCAGCAGACCGAACTCGGCCCGAACTCTATGTGAGGCAGAGTTCGGCCCGAGTTCTGGGTGCTGAGCCCAGAACTCAAAACAGTTAAAAAAATGGCTAAGTGTAAAAATAAATGGATTGGCAAAGATGGAAGATTTGCAAATGTTTGATAAAAATCAAAAGATTATGATTATGAGAGAAACCAAGAATGTAATAAATGGAATTGAACTAAGCTATAAATTAAATTGAACCATATAATAAAAAAGGATTTATGACAACGATCATTACGATGAAACTGCCATGGGGTAGCTATAGGGGCCGGATCCCAGCTAGCGGTAGTCCGAAGACTAGTGCACCGTGTCGCTTAGGCTTTTACGCCTTGTTGTCAGAAGGACCCTTTCGGCTTGTACCCATAGCAAAGTCACCATAAAGATATATAACATAATCGATATTTACGCAGGCCAATTAATGAATAATCGTTTCATCCAAAATTTCTAATTCACGATAAAAAAAGTTGAAACACTCTTCGGATAGTAGTTTTGTAATGAAATCTGCCAGCTGATGATCAGTGTTAATAAATTCTAAATTTATAGTGCCGTGTTGTTGATGATCACGCAAAAAGTGGTGACGAATTTCAATGTATTTCGTGCGTGAGTGACATATAGTGTTCTTAGGAAGGTTGATAGCACTAGTGTTATCACAGAATATAGGAATGTGCATAAAAGATAGGTTGTAGTCTGCAAGGGTTTGCTTCATCCATAGAATTTGTACACAACAACAACCAGCTGCGATGTATTCAGCTTCTGTTGTGGATAGTACGATAAAATTCTGCTTCTTGCTAAACCAAGAGACTAGAGCCTTGCCTAATAAATGATACGTGTCGCTCGTACTCTTACGGTCGACTTTGTATCCCACAAAATTAGCATCCGAATAACCAATAAGGTCAAAGGATGTGGATTTAGGATACCACAAGCCCACTGTAATAGTACCTTTAAGGTATCAAAAGATACGCTTAACGGCGGACATGTGTGATTCCTTAGGACTAGCTTGATAGCGAGCACACAGACAAACACTAAACATGATATCGGGATGACTAGCAGTTAGGTAAAGTAGACTACCAATTATACCTCGATACTTACGTTGGTCAAAATATTTGCCGCTTTCATCAGGTTCCAGCTTGGTCGTAGTAGCCATGGGAGTGCTGATTGGTTTGACGTTGTCAAGATCAAACTTCTTCAACATATCATTTGTGTATTTTAACTAGCTGATAAATGTTCCTCGCAAAATTTGTTTAACTTGTAGTTCGAGGAAGTAATTGAGCTCCCCCATCATGCTCATCTCAAATTCGTTCTGTATACACTTAGCAAAATCTTGGCGTAAATTTTTATTATTGGACCCAAATATGATATCATCAACATAAATTTGAACTAAAAGAATGGTGTCTTGAAAAGTTTTGATAAAAAGTGTAGTGTCAATTTTCCCTTTTGAAAAACCTTTATCTAGTAAGAAATTGCTTAGGCGTTCATACCAACCTCTGGGGGCTTGTTTGAGGCCATAGAGCGCTTTCTTGAGCTTGAAAACGTGGTCGAGAAATTTATGATTTTCAAAACCAGGAGGTTATTTTACAAAAACTTTCTCTTTAATAAAACCATTCAGAAAAGCACTTTTTACATCATTTGAAAGAGTTTAAAATTTTGAAAGTTTGCAAAGGCACAAAGCATCCGAATGGATTCAAGTCTTGCAACTGGAGCATACGTCTCATCGTAGTCGATACCTTCCTCTTGGTTGTATCTTTGAGCTACTAGACAAGCTTTGTTGCGAGTGACTGAACCATCTTCATTTACTTTGTTACGAAAAGCCTATTTAGTACCAATAATCGAATGGTTAGCTGGTTTAGGAACAAGTTCCCAGACTTGGCTTCTTTCGAATTGGTTGAGTTCTTCTTACATAGCAAAAATCCAAAATTCATCATTAAAAGCTTCTAAAATATTTTTAGGCTCAATTTGCGAAATGAAAGCAGTGCTAGCAATAGAATCCCTTAAAGATGATCGAGTACTTGTAACACCCAGTTTCTGGAATGAGGGTATTTTTGAAATTTTGTAATTATAATTATTAATTATTGATATTTATTTCATATTATAATTTTTGGTGATTTTTAATAATTTTTAAACTATTTAAAAACTTCATTAAGTCATGGCTTGTGATTTTGAGGTCTTGCTAGTGTAACCTTAGAGACTGCATGACCTAGAGCCTAACCATGTCATTAGGATGATTTAATTATCATTTTTAGCCTAGGGGTAATTTGGTCATTTTGACTTATTTGAATTAATTGATGATTTATTGAATTGGTGAATTCTAGTTGACCTTTACTTGTTGAGACCTAGTGGACTAACCTAGAAGCTAACCCTAGCCATGGTGACCCTAGTCAAACTTAGGTTAACCTACTTTTAGTCATTAGAAACTAATTTTAGAATGAAGGAATTTGGTTTAGTGAATTTAAGTCATGGCTTATGGTTTCATGAAATGACTTATGGCTTAATGATTGTTTGATCATGACTTAAGCCCATGGGCCATTTTAGTAAACCCTAACCCTAATTATTGAGCTTATGACCAGCCATAGGGATCCCCACCCTTTATAAACACTTATTCATTAGGGCTTGCCTCTTTCTTTTATTCATTTCAACATTGGAAAAGAAAGGTATTTGTTTCCCTTCCAAAAATCACCATAAATCCATTTTAATTCCTTTTTAATCCTAGTTTCTTGTATTAGAGCCTAATTTCCTCTTATTTTCTGATTGTGGAATTTGATCCCAGCCTTGGGACAATTTGGGAGCTTTTGGATAGCAAGGAGGAATCCCCCATTTGAAGCTTTTCCAAGTTTTTTGCACATATAGGTAAAATCCTTTAAATTGATTTAAATTTTGGTTTTCTTTGCATTTAGGGCTAGTCTAGGAGTCCCCTAGCTGTACCTCGAAATTGGGTGGATTTTGTGTCCGTTTGGTGTCCGTATCGGACACGTGTCGTAGTGTATACCTAGGTGTTTGATGAAATGCCTAAGAGGGATTTTCTTTGCGGTTTTTCAAATCTTTTTGATTGAATTCCTAGATCTATATGTGTACTTTATATTCGTGTCCTACTGAGCACATTTTTGGACACGTTCGTATCCATATTTAGACACACGCATGCACGAGGCCCCAGTGCGCTGCCCTGCTGTTCGGGTGCCATTGCGGACACGACACGGTGACTCAGGTCACAAAATTTGGTGGACACGTTCCCTAGTGACTGACACAACACCTATAAAGTTTCATGGGTTCTCGTTTAGTGTGCATGGAGAAAACTGACTCGTACTGGCCGTACTGGCCGCGCGCGCATTCTGTGCACACGTAGAATTTAACCACTGACACGGCCCTAAATCTGACACGACACGAGACGGGGACACATTTCAGGTAGCCTAGGACCTAGCCCTAGTCCTGGCGAACCTAGGGACACGTTCACATGGCACGAAGTGACACGAGTCGTGTCCACGAGCCGACTGCATCGTAGCACGATGTAGTCTGTGCACGCGATGTGCCTGTGCATGTTTTGTGACTTGGGCATGCTGTGTCCAGTCGTGGAGACATGTGGGGACTCGTGTGGACTCTGGACACGTGTACGACACTACCTTGGCCATTAAATTGATGTAAATTGTATCTTTGATTTTGAATTTGAGGTTTCATGTACTCTCTGATACTCATCTTACTGTGTTGATATTTTTGAGTTCAAATTCATTTTTAATTTCTTTTAAAATGTAAATTTATATGTATATATGTATGTTGATGTTGGTTTCATGATTGGGTGATTGGAGGAAAGGCTAGTGTACTGATTTGGGTTGGTGAAATGGGTTTTCGAATTTGACTGGGGATTAACTGTCATATTTTACTGAAACTTCCCTGGTTGTTTGAAATCCTAATTTTAAACCCTGTATTTTTACTGATTTTTGAGTTTATTAGCCATGTTTAAATTCACTACATGTTGTTAGACTACTAGGGTGCATTAGCATATTAGTTAGGATTCATTGAGGAATAGATTTCGACATATGGATGGCTTGAGTTAAATGTTGCTAATGGTTGAACTGTCATTTCCTGAGATTATTTACACATCATTGAATCCCTGTCATTCACACACAATGCATATTTTTCCTGAGAAATTATCTACACAAATGTACTGTTTGATTACACACACTCATGCAGAGACACATCCCCTTGACACTTGCACTCCCACTTGCCATGACACTCAACCACCCTTCCCATGTACCATCACTGAGTCCCTGTATTTTCAGATTAATGTATTAGAGATATGTAGAGATATGTAGAGATATTTAGGTTTCATTTGTTTCAAGTTTCAGTTCAGGTTGTACATACATGTAGATGTGGGTAGGCTGTCAGTTTAAAAGGATTCCTGTCGATTCATGTTAACTGAGTAATGTTGGTTGAATTCCTATTTTCTTTTAAATCCTTTTTAACTAAAATCTTGGTGTTAAATCACATGCTAGATTCATGTACAAGTGTTTAGTTTACTGTAAAGGAAAATGGGGGTTTATATTTGTGAAGGGGATTGAATTTTCGAAATTAGTTTGGATTAATATTGAATGGTTAAACTGAGATTCATATGTGAATGACTGAGTTTTAATTTCCTAATATTGAATGTTAAACTGAGATAAATCTGAATATGTTTACTCACTTCACCTATATAGACACCTTTAACTGTCATCACACTTTGGCACACAAGCTACCTAACTATCAACTGAATTGGAATGCTCTCACTGATTTCCAGTCTATTGAACTGTCACTTGACACATCTGTTGACACTCGACCACCCCTTCCATTTTTTCCTGTGTGTTGAAGTCTAAATTTCAGATGGTGTATATGTCATTTTTGTGAATGAATGAGAGAATAGGAGAGGGTCCATATCAGATAGTGTGTGGGTCTAGAGAAGGTTGAGAGAGTTGATAAGTAGAGAGTTGAGTGTGTGCTAGAAATTTGGCAGCAAGGCCAATTAGCCACTGCCATCTTGACTGGCTGCAGGGCATTGCCTATGGGGTACTTTGTGATGAGAAGAGGGATGGTGTATGGCCCTAAACCTGGATATGTATATCAGTTGTGTTTAATAGAGAGCCTTGTTCAGGTGGGTTTAATAGAGAGTCTTGTGTGTGATACCTAATATATAGGTAATGATATAGGTCATGTGGGGTTTTAGCTTAGCAGCAAGTGTGAGGGATAGAGATAATTGGCCTGGTTGCTTGCATTGCAGTAGCTAACAGCAGCTGCTGCAGTATACCCTGTGGGCTGCAAATGCAGTAGTGAGCAGGGGGATCCATGTTGCTAGATATGTGATAGTGTCCCTGGTGCCTAAGACTGGTATTAAGTTAGTGTATAGTTATAGGAAGGATAGGTGTCTGTGATGTGGTTGAGTGTTGTGAGTGTGTGTTTGATTAGCTTAAAGTATCAAAAGGATCTAGGTTAGAGTTTAAGATGTGTGTCCAGGAGAGGGCATGGGCCATTGGCCACATGGTTTGAGAGGGCTGGACTCATCTTGAATCATTGTGTCGGATTTCTGGATTCACTTGCTGGGAGGAGAAATACTAGGGTAAGTCATGTAGACATACCCCATTTCTGGAATCACCCTTTGCTGGAATCAAACTGGAATGATAGCCATCTCACACCCGACCAGGTGTGTGATGTGCCGGATTACCCATAGCCGTTTACATATCGATCTCGGTATTTTAAAACACACTGCTAGAGTATAGGCTGGACTCACCCTGGAATCATTGATCACTATAACTGGAATCGTCCCTTACTGGATTCATCTTGTATTAGATTCATCTTGTACTGGACTTACATTGGAGTTACACTTGTCTATATTGCTGTCTGGACTTTATATCGTATTACCCTGGTTCAGCTAGTTCTATTTTTACAGTCTTCATTGCTATGATTCTTCTCTTGTTTAGTTATTTACTTTCCTTACACTTTATCTGTCTTTCTTACCATCACCTAAATATAAACTGCCATATTCATCAATACAACTGTCTATAACTGCTTTATAGTTCTCTGTCATTTACTTGGGTTTTCTAGATGAGATGTGCTCGTTCCTGTCCTGACTGGACCTGTTGTAAATTTTACAGATGATTGTCCTGGGGACACATGCCCTACATGTTACAAACCAGGAGATGGCTTAGCTACCTTTGGCCCCGACACTCAGGAGTGATCGGGATTTAGTTTAGTAGACTTATATCTGTTTTCATGTAGAGCTTGTTGTATAGAATTGAGACTTGAGATGTATTTGAGATTGTTTGAGATTATTGTTATTATTTCAGTAGTTATTGTTGTCTTCAATTTCTTAGTTATATTTCTGTGTTATCTTATCGTGCTTAGACTGTGATTGAGTTACACCATATCTTATACTTGTCCTCCGTTCGGAGTTGATCATGATGAGTATATTATATATTGCATGAGTTGTTGGTTAGTTAGAGGCTTAGAACAGTGTTCTACCGCCGACACTGCGGCGTAGGCTGGGCGCTGTTACGTACTCATACCCTCACGGTGGGTGCGGGTCGTGACAGTACTTACTCCGCGTGATACCTCACCTATTACCAAGTTTTCTGGGTGTGACGGCTTGAACTCAAACTTCTTCGGTAATCCCTCCAGAGAATTGGTTTCTGGGGTGGTATTCATCGGCGTAGAAGTTGATTGTTCAACATCATCGTCGGGGATATCTTATATACTATTTTCCTCATCAAAAGACACATTAGTATATTCTTCTACAATCATTGAGCATTTGTTGAACACTCTATATCCTTTATTCTTGGCAGCATAGTCAAGAAAATACCAACGTCAGCTTTGGCATCAAACTTGCCTAAGTTGTCTTTGGTATTTATGATAAAACAGCGACAACCGAACATTCTAAAATAAGAGACATTAGGAGTCCTACCAAACCAAAGCTCATAGGATGTTTTCTTCGAAATAGGTTGAATGAGCACCCTATTTAAAACATGGCAAGCTGTACTGACATCTTCTGCACAATTTTTTTTTGTAAAAGAAGATTTGGTTGCCTTATTCAGTTCACATTCGGCACATACCGTATCCTTCTTGAATGTGCTGTCGGGTAGACCTCTTACTAGCTTCTTTGTCGATAGCCTAGATATAGGCTCCTTATTGGCATGACCAGGACGCTAGTGCCACAAAAGTCTTTCATCCTTGTGGGCGTAGAGATATCTTCCTACACTGTTAGAGTTTCTAGATAGATAGAAAATATAAATGTTATCTTCTCTTATCCCTTCAAAAGCAATGTCTCCCGTTGACCTATCATAAATGTAGCATTTATTCTTTCCAAAGTTAATATCATATCCATGATCAGCAAGATGACTTATGCTGAGCAGGTTATGCTTTAACTCGATCACTAAGCAGACATCCTTTATTACAGGAGAATGAGGATAACCAATAGTGCCATTACCTATGATGTAGCCTTTTAAATTGTTACCGAAGGATGCGTATCCTTTCCTCTTCATCGATAGTGATGTAAAAAGATTTGCGTCTCCCATCATATGTCGCGAGCATCCACTATCGAGGATTCACTTGCTTTTAGTTGAAGAAGGAAGGTCCACCTACATCACGAGTAGATGTGACCTTTGGTACCCAAGTTCTTGTGGGTCCTGAAATGTTAGTCTTCGGTACCCATGCATATAGACTAATATCAACCAATTTCCTAATTCTACACTGTGGTGAGATATGACCATGTAATCTACAATATGTGCAAGTAGCATGCCTATTTGTGTTAGGAGCAGGTTGATAGTGATGTCTATATGAAGTATGGTGATGGTTATGTAAAACAACAGTATAGTGACTATGTGTAGCAGCAAGATAATAGCTATGACTATGTGCAATAATAAAATAATAGTTATTAGTAGGTTGAGAATGATGTCTACGTACATGTGGTTTATGTGCTGCATGGGAGTACGTGTACATATAAGCATAGTTACGTGCTGCATGTGGGTGACGTGTTTTACTATTATGAGTGGTCTGGTGTTTTGTGTGTGTTTTGTGAATATGAGATTGGGTTTGAGGTTGAGCAACCTGCTTCCCCAATCTAATCTCTAATCTCTCAGAGACAATATTCAGTTCATTGCACTTAGCATTCAGACCATCAATCTTAGTAATAGAGATCTTGTGTTTGTTCTTTTCTTCAGCAAGCTCTTCGTTGATTGCTGAGATATGGCATGTTTGCTTCTCAATAAGTGCTTCGGCATCATGTAAGCTTAATTTAAGCTTGGACACCTCATCAGTAACTTCCGTGGGTGGAGTGTCTCTAACCTTCTCAAGTAAAGAAGAAATATTATGAATCTCTATTTCATAGCCTTTGATTTTCTCCTTGGCATGCTTATATTTACTAATGACTTTTTTGTGATCATTTAGTAAGTCATTAAAAGCATCGCCAAGTACATCAAATATAAAGCCATCAAGAGTTTCGCCAGTTACCTTATCAGATGTTGCTATTCGGCAGACATTAGCAGTGTCTCGAGGAGAGTCATCTTCTTCCTCAAAATCACTGGCTTCGCTTTCATGCCAAATAATAGTGTTGGCGTACTTTCACGAAGAGGGATTCTTGTAGGGCTTCTCATATCTGTTACCTTTCTTTGCAAATGGACGGTCCTTTCGAACATGTCCAGTCTTTTTGCAGCCGTAGCACATTGGTTCTTCCTCGTCGTCTTCTTGTTGTTCCTTCTTCTTTCGATTGAAACGAAGGAACTTCTTGAAGTTACAGACTAGAAGAGCTTGATCATCACCTTCTGAATTGTTGTCGTCAGTCTCTTCAGGATCAGCCCTTCGACGATGAGCTTTTACGGCAATCTTTTTTTCCTTTGGAGCAGGTTCGTCGAAGTCTTTGAGGTCGAGCTCGTGGGTCATCAGCTTTCCCATCAAAGTTTCCATAGACATTGTGGTGAGATCATTGCCTTCTATAATTGCTATTACCTTAGGGTTTCAGATCTTCGGTAGCCCCCTAAGTAACTTGTGGATCTTCTCATAATTGGAGTATTGTTTGCCAAGAGATGACAGAGGATTGATGACATTAAGGAACCTTGTGAACATTTGAGTGATCGTCTCGTTCTGCTTCATCTTGAATGCCTCGTATTCTTGAGTCAGACGACTGATCTTAGATTCCTTAACTTGGGTGGTTCTTTCATGCATTACTTCCAGAAGCTTCCATACTTCGTGCGAGGTGGTGCATGTTGAGACCCTGTTAAATTCATTCATGTCTATTGCATAGAAAAAAACATTAATAGCTCTAGCATATAGACTCGCCTTTTTTTCCTCGTCAGAATATTTGTCGTTGGGTTTTTAGATGAGATCACCCTCGATAACTATTCTGGCGGGCTTTTTGTTACAATTGGTGACAATGGTCCACAGGTCAAAGTCTAGAGACTTGAGATAGAAACTCATCCTAATTTTCCAATAGGTGTAGTTGGTTCCATCAAATAGGGGTGGCCTATGAGTGGATTGTTCTTCACCATGGTTGAAAAACCTAGGTTGTGTGGTTGCCATGGATCAGCTCTAGGATGTTAGTCCTTGTTAAGAGAACCTGGCTTTGATACCAATTGAAGAACAGATAGGCAACTCTAGAGGGGGGTGAATAGAGTTTATAACAATAATGACCAAATAAAAATTATCTCTTTTCACCAACAGTAAATAATCAGAGTAGTAAATGCGGAAATAAAAAGATCAAGAGAGCATATGTAAACACAGTCATTTTTAACCTGGTTTTCCTAGTGGAGGACTAGTCCAGGCCTGAGAACTCTAGTTCAGGAATAAATCCACTATTTGCGAAATAGTAGTTACATCCCGTGCCTTTTTTTCAGAAGAGCACGTCTACTTCTTACAAAGATCGCTGTGGCGATGCTTAGAATTTTCCAAGCGACTTTCTTGACTCTTGCACAAACTTCTAACTGAATAGCATTGAGCACTTTTAGGCTTAGGAAGCTTGTGGCTAGTAGATGAGAAGGTTGAGGCTTGTATGAAGCTTATAGAGAAGGGAAGAAGTGTAATTGGATGATTGAAAATGAAAGAATTAAAGGCCTATTTATACTAGTTGGGATAGGCAGAATTCGGCCAGCATTCTATGTCAGGAATTCAAATTTTTGGCCGTTGGACAACTAGCATACATCAAACCCAAAAAATTAGGGAACTAAAAATTAGGGGGCATAGTTCAGCCCGAACTCTGTGTGGAGGCAGAGTTCGGCCCGAACTCTGTCTCCATGCTGACAGAAAGTTTAGATGGGCATTTGTGGGCTAGTTTGGCTTTTGGTGGAGCCTTGGGTTTGTTTGGGAATAAGATGTAAGCCAAGAATACCCAGTGCTACTCAGTTTACATATTGCTAGACTCAATAAATGTAAAAGTGTAGAGACTCTGAAAACGAATATGCTGTATGAGAGAGACGACGTTCGTCTTACACTGAGTTCTGTCTTGATGTGTCATATTGAATTATGACAAGTATCATATTGTCTATTTGTCAATATTTGGTTGACTGTGATCCAGTTTGGGTCAACAACCTATAAAATTTTATCAATAGGTCTAATCAGGACATAAACGAATACATATCTCTCACACAGTTCATATCTTGACAAGAAATATAAAGCATGTTATAGAATAAAATATATGAAAATTGTAAGAATAAACATGAAGAGAATGAGAGAATATGATAATAAAAGATATCTATATATGGTAATAGAGAACTGTAAGTGACTAAATGATTTAGAGTACAAGATAGTTATGTGAACGGCTTAAAATTGCACATAATTACACTACAGAGTTTGCACATGATTACAATACTTGGAATTGTTCACATGACAACTTCTACTCCTCCGTACCCTAATCAATACACAAGGATCTAGACAGGTTATATTATTATACATACAAGTTTATACATGAAGCTCATGAGAACATGAGTGTACATGAATAGTTTATACATGAAGCTTATTGATCATGAGAGTACATGAGAGCACATGTGTGTACATGAATAACAAGAGTCCAAGGAATACATGATGTTCATGAAAAGCACATGACATGATGTATTCGATACATCCGAGGGGGATAACATCTCATGTAAAGATCCATATAGTACTAATCCGTGATAACATTGTGTCAGCATCAAGTAAATTAGTCTTTAACAAGAATATAATTCCTAACAAATATGAAACGGTCAAAGAATGTACTCGCCTGATAACCTAAACAGCTGATGAGAATAGATGTCCAAACTAGAGTCACAGTGTCCTATTTAGAGCAACACATGTTACAATGTGTCTAATATGAATTAAAAGAAATTTACAATACATTCTAAATGATTCTAGACTATTCTAGGTCAAAGTCAACTCTTGGTCAACTCTGCTCAACCATTCTAGTCAAACTAGGTCAAAGTCAACTATTGGTCAACTCTGGTCAACCATTCTAGTCAAAGTAGGCTAATCCTAAGTCAACTAGTCAAATGTTCTAAGTTTAAGTCAAACTTAAGTTAACTAGTCCTTTTAAGTCCATTTGAGTCAATTCTATGTCAAGTTTGACCCATAGTTGACTTTGGTCAACTTGCTAGTCAAACGTTGCCTAACTAGGCCTATATGTTAATTCTAACTTACTCACGAATCCATAGGCTAATATCCTATACTAATATATATATATATATATATATATATATATATATTTAATATATATATATATATATAGTAAGGAAAGAAAACTAAGTGTGGTGTATGATGTGAACTTGGAAGCAAATCTAAATCTCAGGATTGAGATCAACCTCAAAACCGAAATAGGAATAGGTACATATATATATATATATATATATATATATATATTCAACCATCCATTTTATTCAAGAAGGCCGAAAAGGCCGAACCTTTACAAGTATACCATAAGGCGCAAAATGCTGATGCCTGTACACGTATACTGACAAAAGAAGGAAAACTAGAAACAAAACGGCTAAGCCGAGGATAGGAGAGAGTTCCAGAAAGCCGCCTGGCCATGCCTACAGAGGGGTTTCCGTTTGTGGTATTGGCGAATGGTCTCCCGAATCAGTTGGTCGGCGCTGTACTGGTGGCCTTCGTATCTCGCCTTGGTCCAATTTTTCCAGATAACCCATGTGACGACCGCATCGACGATATGGTGGCCGTGGGATGTTGAAGCCCAGGTGGCCATAAGGAGGTAAAAGTTGTCGCCTCCATAAGGCACTCTGCAACGCTGGAAAAGAGCTCTCCAGACCTTGACCAGAAGATCCCTTTGACTGAGGATGTGGTTGGCTATTTTTGATTGACGATCAGAGCAGCAGGTGCATGCAGAGCCAAGACTGAACCCGATAGTGTTGAGAATGTCGTTAGTGGGGAGGATATTGCGAAGGGATCTCCAGATGAGGAACGACCACTTCTTAGGGATGAACGTCTGCCAGAATATCGCAATGGTAGGGGACATGGTCGTATTACCCTGGAGAACGCATCTGGCAGACTTAATCGAGAATGCACCTTTACCATCGGGCGACCATACGAGCTTATCAGCATCCGGTCCGATCCTCAAGCCGCTCCGACGAATGTGATCTGCCGTTTCGGGCCCAGTCTAAGACCTGATTTTTGTCCAATTCCAGGTGTTATTAAGAGGATCCCATAGATCTTTGATAGTGATGTTCCCCGGAGTCGTCGAAGTGTTGGAAAACAAGAAATTGCCTACCCAGTGCTTCTTGAATGGCGACGCTTCCCCGATGCCCACCTTAAGGCGAATCGCTGGTTCGGCGAGGGACCGCCCGAGAAGAATGTGATGCCAGGCCGCGAAAGATCTGCTGTTAGGTATAGCCGTGGAAGAGTGGGTATGCTTGAAGTATCTAGCCTTCATGAACCTGATCCATAAGTTCTTACTAGTATGAAGCTTCCACCACAACTTCATCGAGAAAGCGTTAACAATGTGGGAAAGTTTGGTAAAACCCATACCCCCCACCGCTGTGACCCCAGAGAAAATTGCTGAAGATGCTCTCGATGTAGGATAGGACTTTTTTGGAGGGGGGAGCATGCTGCCAGGGTGTAGATGGGGATGGAAGTGAGGACGTGATTGATGAGGATAATCTTGCCTCCTTGTGATAGAGTGGCATTGTGCCAGCCCTCGAGCTTCTTCCTGATACGATTGGTCAGGTTCTCAAAGATCCCGGCGTTGGATTTCCCGTACACGAGGGGGCAACCGAGGTAGGAGAATGGAGGGTACTTGATGGGGAATGATGTGGTGGTAGATATGCTTGTCACTTGCTCTCTCTTGATGTTGTGGTGGGAGTAGATGACATTTTTATCCGGGTTGATCTTCTGTCCTGAGCACCTTTCATATATCTGGAGCGAGTTGTGGACGACTTCCACCGATCCTGCGTCTCCAGATGAGAATATAAGGATATCATCAGCGAAGGCCAGGTGGGTGATGATCGTGCAGCCGCTAGCCGTATGGTAGTGCTGGAAATTGGGGTGCTCGCCATCTTATTAAGGTTTCTGCTCAACGTATCTGCCGTAATGATGAAGATGGTGGATGATAATAGGTCCCCTTGCCTGACCCTACGAGAGGATTTAAAGAATCTGTCCACTTGGCCGTTAATAACCGTGGAGAACCATGAGTTGCTGATCGATCTCCACACAACGTTGGTCCAGGTTTTGGAGAAGCCGAAGGCTTTCTTCATGTCCAATTTGATAGCAATGTTAGCCCCTCTGGTAGGAAACTTCATGCAGGTGACTAACTCTTGAGCCAACATGATGTTTTCTTGGATATTTCTCCCCCGAACAAAGCCACTCTGCTCTTCCGAGATGATCTTGGGGAGACGGTCTGCCATGCGGGAGGCGATGATCTTGGATATGATCTTATTGGTAAAGGTACAGAGACTGATTGGACAGAAGTTGTAGAATATCTCTAGGTTGTCTTTATTAGGGATGAGGATTAGGTTGGTGCTCGAGATGGCTCTAGGATAGGTAGCTCCCTGGAGGAAGGTGGAGGCCGCATTGTGGATGTCAACCATGATGATATCCCAGCAGGCACGGAAAAAACCCCCAAAAATCCATCTGGCCCTGGGGCACTGTGCTCGTCGAGGGCCCAGACTATTTCTTTTAATTCTTCCTCCGAGGGGGGTTGTTCAAGCCATAAATTGTCTTTGTCGCTGATAAGGTGGGGAACCCTGTCAAGGAAGGTGTTGTCTTTGTGAACTGTTTCCATAGAAAAAAGTCTGGAGTAGAACTTCGCGGCCTCCTCTTGTATACCTTTTTGGTCGGTGATGCTGGTGCCGTTTCCTGCAACAATCTGATGGAAGGTGAGTTTTTGTCTACGTCCGTTAACGCAAGCGTGGAAGAAGCTCGAGTTGTTGTCCCCATCGCTGTTCCATTTGATCCTCGCTTTCTGCTTCCAAAAATCGGTCTCAATCTTTAGTCTAAATTTGAGGATGGCTTTGGTGAGATTCAGGGCCTTCCTGGTATCAGGCGAACAGTCGGCTATGTATCTCGCTTCAGCACGAGTCACGTCGTCCTTCCGCCTCACGAATGGCTTGGAAGATATCGCCATAAGCTTGCTTGCTCTAAGCTGACAGAGCTTTCCTCGTGGCCTAGAGCTTTATGGCCACGCGATTAAGGGGGTCGATTGAGTCTGCGCTATTCCATGCTTTCGTGACGACTCCTAAGAATTGGGGGTGCTCACTCCAGAAGTCCAGGAAACGAAAGCTCTTTCTGGAATGGTTGGAGGTTCTAGTGATTCCGACCAGCAGGGGTCGTGGTCGAATTCGGTGGCGTTAAGGTGAGAAAGCTTGGAGGTTATCCCCGTATCTAACCAGTGGGCATTCGTTAACGCCCTATCGAGGCAGAAGAATTGGCTACGGTCGCCTTCCTGCTTGTTGCACCAGGTGAATGTGTTATCGATGAACGGGAGAGAGGTGAGGTAGGAGTTGAAAATAAAATTGTTGAAGTCTTGCATGGCAGAGAGAGGGGAGGGCGGCCTCTAATCTTCTTATCTATGTAAGTGATGGTGTTGAAGTTTCCGATGCAAAGCCATTGGAGGTTGTGATTGTGGTGGTTGGTGTCCAGGAGATCATTCCATAGATGTCTGCGTTCCGCAATGTCACAACTGCCATGAACCGCATAAAGGATGGCGCATTTGGGGAACAAGGGGTGTTCCATCCAGCAGGACTGTGCCTAGCTGGAATCTTGGATGACGCCAATTTTGACGGCTTTGGAGCAGAGAATCCAAATATCGTTTTTGCCGGCAATGGCCGAGTGAAAGCCTAACTGCAGTTGAATAGATTTGAGCCTTTTGTAAGAGATTTTGGGTTCGAGGGTGATGAAGATGTCGATATTGTGAGTTTTCTTAAGGCTGGTGATTCTCCACATTGTACGTTTGTTCGCCAGGCCGCGGACATTCCAGGAGAGAATGTTCAACATTAATGGAGCTTTGGAAGGGGTTGGTTGGACCACTTCACAGAGGATCTGGTGTGCATAGACGGGGATTTAGCGGTCTCTTTTTTCTTCGCTTTCCTGTTGGTGGTGGGTGATTTCCCCGTCTTCTTAGGGGATGCGCCGATGGAGGAGTCCTCGGGGCATTTATTGGGTGCGACCATTTCTCTTGCTAAATCGAGGTTGGGATGTTCCAGCGGGGGTGAGGAGGGAATCGTCAGAGATATCGATCTGGTCCCCTTCCGCTTGGAGAGGATATCCTGCGGCGAGGACCTGAAGACCTCTAAGGGCCTGCTCCGGTCCTAAGATGGCCAGAGCATCAACTGTGGGATTGCCAAGCGGAGAATGCTGGATGACGGCAATCAGAGGTGCTAAGAAGGACTCTCCTGCGTTTTCAGGGACGCTGAGGTCTCAGAGTCCATTTCGGGGGCCTGGTTGAAGTCAGCATGACAGATCGAATCCTGGGAGGAGCCACTAGCTTCTGACACGAGGGTGCTGAATTGATTGGCCAGGGACAGGTTAGGTGGGTGGTAGGGGACCACAGCTTTTTTTGCTGAATTGCCTCTGCTGCTGGATTTGCCTTCGCTGGAGTTGAATCTGGTGTGGGAGTTCGGAAGAGGAAGCAGGGGTGATTGTGCAAAATTTTTATGCTGGTTCTCTTTGGGATTGGGTTCTAACCTTCCAGGTTTCTTTCTGAGCTCCGGATGGAGACGAAGGCAGTGCTTCGATAGGCGACCGCACAAATGGCAGTGAGTGCAGTAGATTATGTGATTGTCGTAGATGATTTGCTGAGTGTGAGTTTGGTTTCCTAGTTCAATGAGGATATGGTTGCGGGGGGTCAGAGGTGAGGTCGAGTTCCATGTATATCTTTGCATAGTGAGCTTTAGTCAGGTTGCTGGTTTTGGCGGCGCTTGCCACATAAGTCCTGAAGGAGTTGGCTATACGCTTAAGAGCAGCCGGAACGAAGCAGATGAGGGGAAGATTGGGTAGGGTGACCCAGGCGGCAACCGTCGCTGAGTCTTCCTTGGTGTTAAAGTGCGGAGACCACTTGATTATCTTCAACTGGTGGGAGTCGACCCTTTCGGTGCCTTTGGACCAGACCGTCCTGTGGTCAAGGTCGGAGGATAGGTGTAACAGAATATGCCTAGGGTCAAGGGGGCCCACCCCGTACTCTGCTGAATGCCGCCAACCGGTGATAACTTCTGCCACCGTGGCTAGCTTTGGGCAGCCAGCTGAGAATTTGAGGACGAAGAGTAGGGGAAAGAGGTGGCCAGAGAAGAGAGTTCCGGGTCGGAGAATGACACTGTTGGCATGGGAGAAGCCTCCGGGTATTCTACATCGGAGAGGGGGACGTCCGGGTACAGGAGTCCCAGCTTAGGCGCCCTGTCTGACCAAGGATGTCGGCAAATGAAGTGGTGGGGCGATGAGAAGCGCCAGGGACAAGGATGGCCGAAAAAGGGATGGCGCCAGATGACACAGAGCTCGGGGGAGGAAGGCTAGCTCCCAGAGAGGGGGCCCGGAGAGGGGGTCGATAGGGGGCGGGGGTTGGTATATATATACATACATATATATATATATATTTTATGTATATATATACATACATACATATATATATATATATATATATATATATATATATATATATATATATATATATATATATATATTTTTATATATATAAATATATATATATATATATATATATATTTTTTTTTTTAATATATATATATATATATATATATATATATATATATATATTACATACATATATATATATATATATACATACATATATATATATATATGTATGTATATATATATATGTATGTAATATAAAAAAAAATATATATATATATATATATATATATATATATATATATATATGTATGTAATATATATATATATATATATATACACGTATATATATATATATATATATATATATATATATATATATATATATATATATATATATATATATATATATATATTAAGAGAAGCTTTATTGATGTATCAGGCGTAAAATGTCGAAGCCTATACAAGTAAGCGCGTTGGGCGTTGAACAAAAGCAAAATGAAAGCAAAAGGGGGGGCTAAGGGGCCTGCCCTGAAGAGGCCTAGACCGAGGTTAGAGGAAAGCCTGCCAAAAGTGCTCTAAGGAGTGGGAGCAGCGGGTCCGGGATTTAAGAATTTGCCGAAGGATTTCTCTGACCAGCTGAGAAGGGGAAATTGGTGCCCTTCATACCTGTGTTTGTTCATATTCTTCCAGAGAACCCAAATGTCGGTGGCCGCGATGATCTGATGACCATGGGTATCACCCCAATGCGCCAGGAGATCGTTTAAGCCCCCGGGAGGAAGTCTCCTCTGACATCGGTTGTAGAGATCTCGCCAGACCATGTTAGCAATCTCGCAGGAGACCAGGATATGCTCTGCACTTTTCGGATGATGGGAAGTGCAACAGTGGCATTTGGATGCTAGGCTGAAACCGATTATGGTGAGAGAATCGTCGGTCGGTAGCTTCCTACGCTGCATTCGCCAGATCAGGAAGGACCATTTGTGGGGGTTGCAGGATTGCCAGAAAGACGCGATCAGGGGGTCTGGTGTGCCTCCCCTGCCCACCTCCCGTTTGGTAGAGGCCATCGTGAATGATCCCCCGCCGGTAGGGGACCACATCCGTTGGTCGGGAGAGTCATCGATCCGGATGTCCGCAGCTTCGATCCTAGATGTCGCCTCCTGTCCTAGCCACTCTCGAATCCGATCGCGGCGCCAGCACTCGGTCGGGTCCCAGAAGTCCCGAATCTGGCAGTGCTGTGGGGTGTTAGGGGAGAGGTGGAACATCCCGTCGTCGATCCATCATTCGAAACAGGGGGAGGAGTCCCCATAGCCGAGATGCAAGCGAATGTGGGGTTCTGCGAGTTAACGCCTGATGCGGCGCCACGACGTCGAGGACCGACTGTTAGCGACGGCCGTGATGGGGTACGAATGAGGGAAATATATAGCTTTTATGAACCTCGACCAGAGGGAGCAGTGCGTTCTGAGCTTCCACCACAGCATCATAGAGCAGGCGTCCACGATATACAACAATTTTAAAAAGCCGAGGCCCCCCTTGTCGGTGGGTTTGGCTATTGAGTCCCAGTTGGCCCAGTGGTGCCTATCCTGGCCATTTGTGTGGCCCCAGAAAAAGTTGGCGAAGAAGGCCTCCAAGGAAGAGAGGACCTTCAATGGTGGGAAGCAGACCGCCAGTGTGTAGATAGGGATGGAGGATAGCACGTGCTTGATGAGAATCATTTTCCCGTCGGGGTAGAAGGTCGCGTTGTACCAACCTTCTATCTTCTTCAGAACCTTGTTAACCAATCCGCCAAAAATACCCGAGTTGGACCTGCCGTACACTAGAGGGCACCCCAGGTAGGTGAACGGCGAGAAAGTGGTGGAGAAGGAGGTGAGGTTGGCGAGGGCTATCGAATGACCTCTGTTGGCATTGTGGTGAGTGTATATGACGCTTTTGTCCCGGTTGATCCGTTGTCCGGAGCATCTAGTGTATTTCTCTAGGGTGTTGCAAGCCACTTGTACGGCTCCGATGTCTCCAGAGGAGAAGATGAGAACATCGTCGGCGTAGGCCAGATGGGTAATGATGGGACAACCTGTGGTGGTATAGAAGTGGAGGAAGTTGGGGGGTGTTGACCATGCAGTTGAGGTTCCTGCTGAGTGCTTCGGCGACAATGATGAAGATGGTGGAGGATAGGGGGTATCCTTGTCTAATACCACGACTGGCCTTGAAGAAGCCGTCAGTTTGGTCGTTGATGACGGTGGAGAACCAAGAGTTGTTTATGGATCTGTAAATGATGTCCGTCCATGTTTCTGAGAACCCGAAAGCTCTGAGAACCCAGATCATGAATTTCCAGTCGAGTCGGTCATAAGCTTTCTTCATGTTAAGCTTAATGGCTATGTTCCATCCCCTCGTCGAGAATTTCATGCAAGTTACCATCTCCTGGGCAAGAAGGATATTGGCGGTGATGTTCCGTCTTTGAACGAACCTGCTTTGTTCTTCGGAGATAATTTGGAGAGGATGGGGGACAGTCTGGTGGCGATGATCTTAGAGACAATTTTGTTGGCGAAGTTGCAGAGGCTGATCGGACAAAAGTCTTTAAATGTCTCCGGATTATTCTTTTTGGGGATGAGGATGAGGTTAGCCCGAGATATCGATTTGGGGAGATGGGTGCCTTGGAAATAAGCCGTAATGACATCGGTCATGTCGGTGTAGAGGATGTTCCAGCACGAGCGAAAGGAGGACCTTGTGAACCGGTCCGGACCCGTGGCGCTGTGCTCGTCGAGGGCCCACACCGCAGACTTAACTTCCTCCATGGATGGAGGAACTAACAGTAGCTCATTGTCCTGCTCGTTGATAAGGTTCGGGATCTGGGCCAGTAAGTTGTCGTCCTTAACTACTCCGTCTTTGGAGAAGAGTTTGGAGTAGAAGGTCGCAGCGGCCGTCTGGATGCTCCGTTGATCTTTGAGGAGGTTACCGTACTCGTCGGTTACTTGGTGGATGGATAATTGGTGTCTAGGGCCCCTAACGCTGGCGTGAAAGAAAGCAGAGTTTCTGTCCCCCTCAGTGTCCTAGGTCAGCATGGCTTTTTGTTTCCAAAATTTCGTCTCCACTTTCAGGCGGGACTTGAGGATAGCTCTAGAGAGGTTGAGCGAGGCACGAGCATCTGCGGAGCCGTCGGTGGTGAACCGAATCTCCATGCAAGTAACATCTTCTTTAGCGGCTTTTATTTCTTAGAAAATGTTGCCGAACGTTCGTCTGCTCCAGAACAAAAAGGATATCCTGGTGGCCTTAAGCTTCACTGCCAATCTGATCATAGGGTCAGGGTTGTTCATCGAGCCACAGGCTTCAGCGACAATGTTTAGGAATTAGGGGTGATGTCTCCAGAAGTCGAGGAATCAAAATTTTTTTTAATGGGGTTGGGATTGTTGCTGGTCTCAACGACGAGGGAAGAGTGATCAGATTCTGTGGAGTTAAGGTGGGAGAGGTTGGATCTGAGGTTCATGTCTGACCATTTGATGTCAATAAGGGCGCAGTCGAGACGAGAATATTGGCGCTGGTAACCCTCCTACATTTTGCACCAGGTGAAGGAGTTGCCGGAGAAGGGCAGTGTGTTCAAGTTGGCCTGGAACATGAAGGAGTTGAAGTCATTCATGGACGGACTGTTGGTGGGGCGATCGCCCGATTTCTCCTCGGAGCTCGCGATGGTGTTGAAGTCTTCAATGCATAGCCAGGAGAGGGTGATGAAGGAGCTGCGGGTATCTAATAGGGTGGACCAGAGCTGCCTCCGCTCAATATAGTCGCAGCTTCTGTGAACAGCGGAGATCAGAGATCGGGAAGGGAGGGATGGGTGTTCCACCCAGCATGAGAGCTTTTGCTCATGGTCGAGAATGGTGCCGAAGAGGCAGTCGTCGGAGAGGAGGATCTAGATGTCGTGGCAACCTGCTATGGCATTCGGGAAGCCAAGCTGGAGTTGGATAGATTTATGTTTCTTGGGTAGGGTTTCGGGTTCGATGATGACTAATATGTCAATCCGGTGGGATTTGGTGAGGGTGTTCAATATCCGTAGGGTGGGTTTGTTCGCCAGCACTCTGGCATTCCATGCAAGGTTGTTAACCATCAGCTAGAACGGGGTTGGGGGTGGGGTTGCTCTTGATGGCAGACCTGGTGATCATGGTTGGAGGCTCTTGCGCTCGTTTCTTCTTCCTCTTGGTCAGGGGGTCTTTGGGGACTATAAGGGATGTTGCGAGGGGTTCTGCCGGCTTCGCCCGAAGGTTCGATGCGTCGACGCCAGTAACGTCCACTGCTGAGTTAATGAGTTCAATCTCCATTTTTGCTAGGGCACTGAGGGGGTTGTTAGGGTTGAGAAATCCTACCTCCTGGGCCTGTCTCATCCTGGCCTCATAATCAGTTCCTAGATAATGAGCATCCGCCTCCGGGGGAAGGTTGGAGGGAGGATCGACAGAAGACCCAGAGGGCTTCTTAGCGGCTGAGCCGATCTCAACATTGATATAATGGAGGGGGGATGATAGTTGTAGAAGCATGGAAAAAGACAAGGAAAGCCCATGCGGCTCAAAACAGAAGGAGCCTCATGCGGCTCATAAGTTCTTCAGGATCCCATACGGCTCACAAACAGAAGGAGCCTCATGCGGCTCCAAAAGTCCTTCATACGGCTCGGATGGCTCCACACCACGTGGTCTCACGCTGTCCGATCCGACAACTGGCCATAAAGCAGCAGCTTCAATTAATTACTCTGACGACAGCCCTGACAATGACAGCTCTGACAAATGACAACTCTGACATAAAAGTCGAAATAATGACTGTGACATGATGGCGTGTTCCTAGGGAAAAGAAGAAAATCTTTTATAGCTGGCACGATCCACCAACTCCAAAGCTCCTCATGCGGCTTCCACTCCTATGCGGCTGCCAGCCCTATGCGGCTGACACCTTCATGCGGTCGCCATTCTCATGCGGCTTCCTCCTTCATGCGGCTGCCACTCCTATGCGACTGCCACCCCTATGCGGCGGCCACCTTCATGCGGCTGCCATCTTCATACGATCGCCTCCCTCCTTCATGCGACCGCCATCTTCATGCAGTTGCCCACCCTTATGTGGTCACCACCTTCATGCGGCTGCTACCTTCATGCGGCTAGAATTGTGGAGGGGCCATCCGTATGTGGTTCTCTTAGAGACGGCACTCATGCTGCTCTGCCAGACTCCCCGCTCATGACAGTTGAGACACGTGGCAGTCCTCGCGACAGTTGAGACACGTGGCGGTCTTATCCCCCTCGAAGTTATGGCTGCTAGCAAATCATAACAAACCCGGATTTGTTACAATCATCATAATTACCCAGATCAAATCAGATTTATTGTAATTAAGTAGATTTAACACGTGGCGGGAGATCCGAGCCTGTCATGACAAAACATGAAGATTCATGGCAATTAGCATTAATTGCCCATACGGATTTGGTGCAATCAAAAATTAACTACCCAGATGTGATGCAATCAAGATTAATGGTCCAGATTATTGGCCGCCGACTTTTCAAGGGGCAATCATTGCAAACCCTAATGATCGCACCCCACTCCTATAAATAGCAAGGTGTCATTCCCTTGCAAAAGATATTCTCTCCATCCGGCTAGGCACACAGAGAGACAAAGGCACGCACAGAAGAGTCTTTCCACACATCCCGAGAGCATTTCTTCATCAGAGCCAAGACTACGTCCAATCGTCCAAGGAGTAAGGCAAAGCTGTCGTCGCTTTTCCGAGCCCCTATCGTCACCCCCCAGAATCCAAAATAAACAATCGTACTTAGATTGCTTGTCACGACCCGTACCCTAGAGTAAGGGCACGAGACGTGGGTACGTCCAGCATACGCCGCAGTATCGGCGGTAGAACGCTGTCCTAGGACACAACATCTAACAATATAATACTAAACAGTTTATACTTCCCGAATGGGGGTGACATAGCAGAAAGTAAACTCAATCACAACTAAGGCAGAAAGATAAGATAGAAGATAGATATATAGATACTGCTGAAAAATGAAGAAAATCTACAAGTACAAATAGAGAGTCTAAGTGTCTAAGATAAGTACATATCCCAAGTATCAAATATATACAGTCATCCAGAGAGTAATGTAAATAAAAACATCCTAGTCTAGAGGAGTGTCATCCACTGCTAGTGGGACCTGCTGCTAGTCCAGGTCCAAATACTCATCTAAGGTAGCACCGTAAAAGGTATCCACACAGGCCTCCTCCTCGTCCTCTGTAATATTTTCAACAGGTCCAGTCAGGACAGGAGCGAGCACAATACACCTCAATAGATCATAGCAGGTTAGAAAATATAATCATACAGTAAAGTAAGATACAAGAACTGAAAGAAAGTACAGAATGTAAACAGAGAGAGAACTGTAATAGAAATATCTACTATAAGTAGAGAACTAACAGTGGCTAGTGAGTCAGAGTACAATGTAAACATGTGAATAGCATACGAGATTCTGGGAACTATACTATGGAGTGATTCTGGAAACTACACTACTTGGATATTATTTATATGTCTACTTCTACTCCTCCGTACCCCCAATCAATACACAAGGATCCAGCCAGGTAATGTTATGATTCCATGCAATGGCCCACAAGGAGTGATACATGGTAGGCCCATAAATGGGTGATTCTGGGAATGCCCATAAATGGGTGATTCAAGGAAGACTCTGTGATCATGAGAGTACATGTCACAAGTGATCAATGAACCATGAAGCATAGTGATACACCATGTAAGTGAAACGCACAGAACATGTAGTATCCGATGCTCCTGAGGGATAACATCTCAAGAAGGGATCCATATAGTGCTAATCTGTGTGACCAACGTGACAGTATCAAGTAAAGTAATTTAAAGCAAGAAAATAATTCCAAACAGGATATAAAATGATCAGAGAATGTACTCGCCTGATGTCTGAATGTCCAAAGTAAATATACTGTCCGAGGAGAGGTATCTGGCTCCTAATCATGACAGCACAAGTCACAACAAGTCCAAAATGGCAATATGAAGTTCTACTATGCATTCTACATGATTCTAGGTCAATCTAGACCAAAGTCAACTCTTGGTCAACTTGGTCAACCTAAAAGTCAAACCTAGGTCAACTATGGTAAACTAGGTCTAACAAGTCTAAATTAGGTCAAAGAAGTTATTCTAGGTCTAAACAAACTAAGTATATGAAAATCAAGTATCCAAGATAGCTACTAACTTATAGCCTAAGTCACTTGCTAAACCAAGCACAAAACTAAACCATAAGCTAACAAGACACACAAACTTAGTCATATAATGTATATATATTATTCACATTCACATATTCATATACATAGATATATAGGAAAGCTATATATATATGTACATACATATATATATAGAGAGAGAATGAGAGGTAAAAGAGTAAGTGAGTATATGTGTGTTTGACATGTATGTGAAAGGATATGTGTTAATATTCTAAAATTTAGTGATAGGTAGGTGTATGTGACATGGGATACATGATGTCAAAGGGTGTATGAATGCATGTGTGTAAAAGGTTATAGGTTAACTCAGTTTATAGAAATACATACATACATACTTACCTTGTATACATGCATACATACATATCATGTATATTACATTTACATGATACATACATGTATACTTGTATTATATTATACTTACATTCATGCATATTAGATACTTGTATTTATATTAACATATTACAAACATTCATTTCATTCATGCATCTATGTATTACCTACATGTTTTATACATATGCATACATTGTATCATTTCATACATTAACATAGAGACATACAAACATGCACACATCATATATTTCATACCTTGCATTACCATACATATCATGTTATATATTATCATTCATTCCTTTCATATATTACATTATCTTTAAGTTGAATACATCATATATGGATACAATACATTATCTTGCATGCTTGTATTCATATATTACATTCTATATTACCTATATACATGTATTTCCTCCATTCATTCATGCTTGCATCATATACTCTACGTTACCATACATGTTATCATTATATATTGTATTACAATATTTATACATTATGCATTCATATCTATCATTATATATATATCTTGCATTCATATCTAGCATTCATTATATACTTTCATGCATACATTGTATATCATTCTTTTATTCATGCATTACTTATATGCATTATATTAATTGCATTCCTACATGCTTGCATTCAACCATATATATACATTAATGTAAAGAGAATATATATCATATATATATATCATTTTATTTATCTAACATATCATGCATTACATACTCTATATTCATTTAATATCCATACTACATAGGCTCATAGGTTACACAAAATGCATATATCGTATAGTCACTCTTCTACTTAAAACCAATACTGTACCAATTGGGCATTCACTAAATTTTAGGATTAAAGTATGTCGTAGCCCTTTGTGTTAGCTTTCCGAAACTTTAAACGGATCACATTTTCTGTTCGGAAGCTCCCGAAATCGCAAAAATACCGAAACACGTTCGTCTTTCATACAGCTGACACTTAAATAATTTTACAGAAAGTTTCAAAATAAATTTGGCTTATTAAAATATATATTTGGAAATCTAACTTCGATACAGTTCTTTAAAAAAATGGAGATAAATCGGAGTTCTAAGCTAAAAGTTATGACATTTCTAAGTTGCTTTTGTTAATAAAAACGTGGATGAATATTATGACGAATTTGGGTTGACCAAGATACTTGGATATCAAAATAGGTATCCAAATGAAACTCATTCTAACCATCCTAACTAAGATCAATCCACTCTCTAACCATTCTAAAACCGAATTTAAATATCTGTTTAAACTATTATTATACATACATACGCATGGGGTGTCCTAATTTGGGATCTATCAAGTAGGACATAAGACACATATCTAAAATCCTCAAGAGAGCTCCAAATGGCCTCAAATTTGAATCTAAATGGGACACATGCATGACGATGGATCCTACGGATTCAAAACAAATTTATATGCAAAGAAAATTGATTTAGAGGATGGGTTTTACCTATTGGGAGTGGAATTCCAATGAAATTCTTTAGGACATGGCTCGGATACGAAGATCCCTCAAAGTGGACACTACTCCTTGCACTCCTCTTCCAATCCTTGGTAGCACCCTTCCCTTGGAGAATGTAAATGATTGAGGGAAGGTTTGGTGAAGGAATGATTTGATTTAGAGATCAAATAAATGGGAAGTCTCTCTAAAATTGGGGAAGAACAAAAGGAAAATAAAAGAGGCAAGATTGTAATGAATGAAATGAATCATTCTCCCTAAAGGTGGCTGCCATAAAGAGTCCATTAGGGCTAATGGAAAATGTCCTAATTGCCCCTCTCTAGTCTCATATGGTTAAGTCTAGACTAGGTTCAAGTTTGGGGTCAAAATGATCTAGTTTTGTGTCTCTAACTTAACCATTCTAACATGATAAAAATTAGTTTAATTAACTAACTTAATGTTGGGTCTTGTGAGCCATGCTTAACTTAATATTGGGTCCCATCTAGAGTTCAAGCTACTCGGGTCACAATACAAGTCGAAACGAGACGGAACTCAAACCCGACTAAACAAATCCAATAAAAATAATATTAAAAATATAAATTTTTTTCAGAATATTAAAATATGAAAAATGACCAAAATCATAATACATCAATTTAAATATTATTAAAATAATCTAAAATTCATCAATTAATCAAAATCCTAAATAATTCAAAAGTCACAAAATGACCAAAATACCCTTAGCCTAAAAAGTTGTAAATAGTCATTTTAATCACATAGTTAGGTCCCCATGGTCATGGTTAGTCTCTAAGCTTAGCAAAACTAGGGATTAACTAGTTAACCATCAAAATCACAATTCAACATTTTAAATAGTTTTAAATTGATTAAAAAATTATCAAAAATCACAACATGAGTTAAATCTTATTATCGATTAATCAAAATTATAAAAGTTAAAAATTACCCTCATTTTAGAAAAGTGGGTGTTACAAGTCTGCCCTCCTTAGAAGAATTTCGTCCTCGAAATTAAGATGGTCGTACTTTTTCTAGAGTCTCGTCCCCAACAATCATGGTCTCAGAACTTACCTAAATCATACGATTAAAATGGATAGCATACAGGGTCATGGCATATGGTGGTAGTGAAAGTCTCATCTAGGTATACTAGTCATGCTAACCAAAAGGGTCATAGGGTATCAAACGTACAAGCAATCGGGGGTGTTAAACTGGAAAAGATACAGAAATAACAAATCATCAAAACTGTAAGGCAGTCTACCATCCTATATAAAAACTGGTACTTATCAGAAAATAAAATAAGATAACTACCAATTATCTATAAAGGGGTACTATTCAAAGAAAAATTAAAATCAAAAGTTAAAGAATGAAAGTCAATTGCATTGAAATCCAATCACAATATATATATATATATATATATATATATATATATATATATATATATATATATATATATATATATATATATATATATATATATATATATAGCGTTAGAGAAAAAAAAAAAAAAATATATAGCGTTAGAGAAAAAAAGCTAGCATTATGTAAAGGTTATGTGGTTAGTGTGTGTATGGGTGTATGTGGACATGTTCATAGGGTTAGATAGTAGACGTGTGTGTGTGTGTGTGAAATATACATGAAAGTGTATAGGAGGATTTGGGTTTCAAAACAATAGCTATCAAGTTACACTACTCATGGTATATTGGTTAAACAATCTATAATGCACAACCTATTTACTCATAACATGCATGGCTAACCATATATATACATATATCTATATGTATAGAGAGGTAGATATTTAGTTATGTATCTATATACATTATAACATGTATGCATAAACTATATATATATATATATATATATATATATATATATATATATATATATATATATATATATATATATATATATATATATATATATATATATATATATATATATGTATACCTATATAGATATATAAACATAACATAGAGATGAAGGGTTAGGTTTACATGGCAGTTGTGAACATTAGTGTACATTAGTGTAGAGTGTCAAGAGTACAGGGGTTATAACTTAAAATGAAGGGTTTAATCATTCAGTTCAGTTTAACATTACATATTAAATCTGAAATTGAACTAAACATTTAAAATCAATGTAAAAAATGTTAACATGTATTCAGTTTTAGAATTTTTGAGAAATTCGAACATCAAACCAACCCAATGTTTATCACAACCTAATATGTAAAAATATGAAACCTAACATTATATCCCTACATACAACAATGTATATACCTCAAAATATTACATTTAAAAACAGCAATTTGAGCTAATATTTAAAATCCAGTATTAAGGGTTAATATGCACATAGTCTCAGATTTGACAAGTTCAAACGCAAAACTCAACCAATTTCTTTAAGAATTGAAACCTTGTGTATAAGATACATGTGCAGTGATGTAAACAAAACTAATAACATAAAATTTATATTTAAATTATGAATTTAAACTGGAAAAGCAGAGAACCAATCTCTGATACTGTATTGTATCAGAATATTGGGGTTTTGAGAATTTAAACACCAACAACATATTAATATATATTTAGATGGGTTGATAATCAAAGTGTAGCATGCATACGTGTCAGACAAAGTGTCTGTGTCCACTATATATATTCTCATGTCCCAATATAAAAATTAAATTCTATATCAAGACCAACATTTAGATTCCTACCAAGATTGTAAAGCAGGTGATTGATGTAATCAAGACAGTTTTATTATTATTATTATTATTATTTAATACAAGAATAATAGCAAGAAGGAAATAACGATAAAATCTGTTCTGCTTATCTGTTTAAAAGAAAGAACCATTTTGAAACCAGAGCTATAATATCAAATCCAAGATAAGGTCTAGCAAAATCATCGATTCATTATTTTAAGAAGAGATTCATAGTAAGAAGTTACACAAAGGTTTATAATACAGCTAAAGCTACTCCTACTCCTAAGTTAAATAATGAGAAACAAAACAAACAAAATAATTTTTTTTTGAAAGACTGAACAAAAGTAGAGAAAACTTGTTCAAGAGCATTTAAGGTACAATCTGATAATCATATGCGTCTATCCAAAGTCATGGTGCTCCAAATCCTCGTCATACTAGTAAGCAAGGCTACGATAATCACAGAGTCCTTGACTAAGGTACATACCTCTAGGTTCATGGTATTTAAAATTTTTATATTACCGTATGCGACGGTGAAAACCTTAAATTTTCACACCCGAGAAATAGGTCCAAAATCTGACTATATGTCCTCATTATGCCAGCTAACATGACTATCGAAGATTCTAGATCCCATAACTGAGGTGACCTAGCCCATATGATTTGTTTTTCTCAGAAGAAAAAAGCAAACATAACACAGGAACAACAGAACAAATTGATCAGTCAACAAGGAACAAATGGAATCAAATTTCAAGATAGTTATAAGAGACAATCGCGAGAATAGAATAGAGAAGAACAGAACATGCAGCAAGATCTATAATGGTCTGTGCATCCTTGACTGTCCTGACGATAGCTTGCCCTGCTGGTTTCCCCTGGTCTGCTGATGATGCTGCATGAACCGCTGCTGCTGAGAGAAATTGAGAATGACAGAAAAAAGTCTCTGTACAGACAGAGGTATACCTCCAATGTAGCAGAAATGCCAATCTGAGTCGGGATAACAGGAGCTGCGGTCTCGAGGCCCTGATGAACAGGACGAGAGGTGGCCAACCTCTCGATAGTATTCTCCGGACCGGAGCAATGCGATCATGTCTCCATAACCATCATAAAGACAGATCGAAACAAGAAGCAATTACTGGAAATGAAGCAAAAATTCAAAGGAGGACAGTTTATATTCAAGGGAAGGAAATAAACAGCAAATTTAGATAAAATAAATCTGATTAAGAGTTTTTCAAGTGTGATTGGGTACCCTAAAAAATATCATAATCCTACTGCAGGCTGTAGTGATACTCTAGTTCGAATACCACTACATAAACTCGACCTGCATGGGCCACCACTAAAAACGTGTCACGATCCGCACCCTAGAGTAAGGGCACGAGACGTGGGTGCGTCCAGCCTACACCGCAGTGTCGGCGGTAGAACGTTGTCCAAGGTCACAACATCTAACAATATAATGCTAAACAGTTTATACTCCCCGAATGGGGGTGACATAGAAGAAAGTAAACTCAATCACAACTAAGGCAGAAAGATAAGATAGAAGATAGATAGATACTGCTGAAAAGAATGATAATCCACAAGTATAAACAGAGAGTCTAAGTGTCTAAGATAAGTACATATCCCAAGTATCAAATATATACAGTCATCTAGAGAGTAATGTAAATGAAAACATCCTAGTCTAGAAGAGTGTCATCCACTGCTAGTGGGACCTGCTGCTAGTCTAGGTCCAAATACTCATCTAAGGTAGCACCGTAAAAGGTATCCACACAGGCCTCCTCCTCGTCCTTTGTAATATTTTCAACAGGTCCAGTCAGGACAGGAGCGAGAAAATACGTCTTAACAGAACATAGCAGGTTAGAAAATATAATCATACAGTAAAGTAAGATACAAGAACTGAAAGAAAGTACAGAATGTAAACAGAGAGAGAACTGTAATAGAAATATCTACTATAAGTAGAGAACTAACAGTGGCTAGTGAGTCAGAGTACAATGTAAAGATGTGAATAGCATAGGAGATTCTGGGAACTATACTATGGAGTGATTCTGGGAACTACACTACTTGGATATTATTCATATGTCTACTTCTACTCCCCCGTACCCCCAATCAATACACAAGAATCTAGCCAGATTATGTTATGATTCCATGCAATGGCCCACAAGGAGTGATACATAGTAGGCCCATAAATGGGTGATTCTGGGAATGCCCATAAATAGGTAATTCAAGGAAGACTCTGTGATCATGAGAGTACATGTCACAAGTGATCATTGAACCATAAAGTATAGTGATACACCATGTAAGTGAAACGTACAGAACATGTAGTATCCGATGCTCCTGAGGGGATAACATCTCAAGAAGGGATCCATATAGTACTAATCCGTGTGACCAACGTGACAGTATCAAGTAAAGTAATTTAAAGCAAGAAAATAATTCTAAACAGGATATGAAATGATCAGAGAATGTACTCGCCTAATGTCTGAATGTCCAAAGTAAGTATACTGTCCGAGGAGAGGTGTCTGGCTCCTAATCAGAACAGCCCAAGTCACAACAAGTCCAAAATGGCAATATGAAGTTCTACTATACATTCTACATGATTCTAGGTAAATCTAGACCAAAGTCAACTCTTGGTCAACTTGGTCAACCTGAAAGTCAAACCTAGGTCAACTATGGTAAACTAGGTCTAACAAGTCTAAATTAGGTCAAACAAGTTATTCTAGGTCTAAACAAACTAAGTATATGCAAATCAAGTATCCAAGATAGCTACTAACTCATAGCCTAAGTCACTTGCTAAACCAAGCACAAAACTAAACCATAAGCTAACAAGACACACAAACTTAGTCATATAATGTATATATATTATTCACATTCACATATTCATATACATAGATATATATATAGAAAAGCTATATATATATATGTACATACATATATATATATATAGAGAGAGAGAAAGAGAGGTAAAAGAGTAAGTGAGTATGTGTGTGTTTGGCATGTGTGTGAAAGGATATGTGTTAATGTTATAAAATTTAGTGATAGGTAGGTGTATGTGACATGGGATACATGATGTCAAAGGGTGTATGAATGCATGTGTGTAAAATGTTATAGGTTAACTCAGTTTATAGAAATACATACATACATACTTACCTTGTATACATGCATACATACATTAATGTATATTACATTTACATGATACATACATATATACTTGTATTATATTATACTTACATTCATGCATATTAGATACTTGTATTTATATTAACATATTGCAAACATTCATTTCATTCATGCATCTATGTATTACCTACATATTTTTTATACATATGCATATATTGTATATTCATATCATTTCATACATTAAAATAGAGACATACAAACATGCACACATCATATATTTCATACCTTACATTATCTTACATATCATGTTATATATTATCATTCATTCCTTTTATATATTACATTATCTTTAAGTTGAATACATCATATATGGATACAATACATTATCTTGCATGCTTGCATTCATATATTACATTCTATATTACCTATATACATGTATTTCCTCCATTCATTCATGCTTGTATCATATACTCTATATTACCATACATGTTATCATTATATTGTATTACAATATTTATACATTATGCATTCATATCTATTATTACATATATATCTTGCATTCATATCTAGCATTCATTATATACTTTCATGCATACATTGTATATTATTCTTTCATTCTTGTATTGCTTATATGCATTATATTAATTGCATTCCTACATGCTTGCATTCAACCATATATATACATTAATGTAAAGAGAATATATATCATATATATATCATTTTATTTATCTAACTTATCATGCATTACATACTCTATATTTATTTAATATCCATACTACATAGGCTCATAGGTTACACAATATGCATATATCGTATAGTCACTCTTCTACTTAAAACCAATACTGTACCAATTGGGCATTCACTAAATTCTAGGATTAAATTATGTCGTAGCCCTTTGTGTTAGCTTTCCGAAACTTTAAATGGATCGCATTTTTGTGTCCGAAAGCTCCCGAAATCGCAAAAACACCGAAACACATTCGTCATTCGTACAGCTGACACTCAAATAATTTTACAGAAAGTTTCAGAATGAATTTGGCTTATTAAAATATATATTTGGAAAGCTAACTTCGATACGGTTCTTTAAAAAAAAGGGAGATAAATTGGAATTCTAAGCTAAAAGTTATGACATTTCTAAGTTGCTTTGGTTAATAAAAACGTGGATGAATATTATGACGAATTTGGGTTGACCAAGATACTTGGATATCAACATAGGTATCCAAATGAAACTCATTCTAAACATCCTAACTAAGATCAATCCACTCTCTAACCATTCTAAATGGCCTCAAATTTGAATCTAAATGGGGTGTCCTAATTTGGGATCTATCAAGTAGGACACAAGACACATATCTAAAATCCTCAAGAGAGCTCCAAATGGTCTCAAATTTGAATCTAAGTGGGACACATGCATGATGATGGATCCTAGGGATTCAAAACTAATTTATATGTAAAGAAAATTGATTTAGAGGATGGGTTTTACCTATTGGGAGTGGAATCCCAATGAAATCCTTTAGGACACGGCTCCGATACGAAGATCCCTCAAAGTGGACACTCCTCCTTGCACTCCTTTTCCAATCCTTGGTAGCACCCTTTCCTTAGAGAATAGAAATGATTGAGGGAAGGTTTGGTGAAGGAATGATTTGATTTAGAGATAAAATCAATGGGAAGGCTCTCTAAAATTGGGGAAGAACAAAAGGAAAATAAAAGAGGCAAGATTGTAATGAATGAAATGAATCATTCTCCCCTAAAGGTGGCTGCCATAAAGAGTCCATTAGGGCTAATGGAAAATGTTCTAATTGCCCCTCTCTAGTCTCATATGGTTAAGTCTAGACTAGGTTCAAGTTTGGGGTCAAAATGATCTAGTTTTGAGTCTCTAACTTAACCATTCTAACATGATAAAAATTAGTTTAATTAACTAACTTAATGTTGGGTCTTGTGAGCCATGCTTAACTTAATATTGGGTCCCAACTAGAGTTCAAGCTACCCGGGTCACAATACAAGTCGGAACGAGACGACACTCAAACCCGACTAAACAAATCCAATAAAAATAATATTAAAAATATAAAATTTTCCAAAATATTAAAATATAAAAAATGACTAAAATCATAATACATCAATTTAAATATTATTAAAATAATCTAAAATTCACCAATTAATTAAAATCCTAAATAATTCAAAAGTCACAAAATGACCAAAATACCCTCAGCCTAAAAAGTTGTAAATAGTCATTCTAATCACATGGTTAGGTCCCCATGGTCACGGTTAGTCTCTAAGCTTAGCAAAACTAGGGATTAACTAGTTAACCATCAAAATCACAATTCAAAATTTTAAATAGTTTTAAATTGATTAAAAAATTACCAAAAATCATAACATGAGTTAAATCTTATTATCGATTAATCAAAATTATAAAAGTTCAAAATTACCCTCATTTTAGAAAAGTGGGTGTTACATTGCTGTACCTAGGTTTTCATTCCTATATTTCTTTGTGCGAGCGAGTTAGTATTGTGAGTCTAAGTTCAGTCCTCCTATAAATTTGTTCTGTACTTTTATAATCAATGGTAAGCACGATGACGACTCTGCTGGGGACTAACTTTTCTACGGTTGAGGAGTTGGTGATGCAATCAGACGCAGGCAAACTTGGCTCCACTCAATGCCTGTTGGTCGCCCGATTCGACCAGCAGGTGTATGAAGAAATGCTCTCCGACGGGAGTGCTGGCCCGGTCCAGTGGCGAGCCCGCACGAAGAAGGCCAGCAGGAATTGGAGGCCCAAATCATTCGCTCCTCCCCAAGCTCTCGAAAAAATACTCTCTGTTGCTCAAGATGGCGTAGAAGTCTCGCAGGCAACCCCACATCAGACCATAGAGGACTCTGCTGTCCCCAAGTTCGGCAGAAAAAAATACTATGATGCTGGACTTGCAGGGGCAAAGAGGAACTCTATGCGATCTGAGCCGCATAAGGGTGTCAGCCGTACGAAGAAGGCTCATGCGGCCACGACAGCCAACCGTATGAAAAAGGCTCATACGGTCGCAATTGCCAACCGCATGGAGAAGACTCATGCGGCCACGGAAGTCAGCCGCATGCAAAAATCCCATGCGGCCAAAACTGCTAGCCGCATACCGACAGCCTGTACGGCCATGACTTCTAGCCGCATCCCGAAGGTTCATGAGGCCACAGTTCCTAGCCGCATACAGAAGGGTCGTGCGGCCACACATACCAGTTGTATGCAGACAGCCTGTACGGCCACCGGTCCCAGCCGCATACCAACTATCCCATGCGGCTCACGGTCAGTCTTTGACCTCCTCTCGTGCGGTCCTGACGTTGGAGGCTCTCTGGAGTATATGCTAGACTCTGTTTTGACCAACTTGGACTCTTCCTACTATGCACTCTCAGGTGCTAGAAGAAAGAAGTCTCGGGCAGCACGAGCTCGGCGAGCTCAGTCGGCTGTCCCAACTTCTGACTCTCAGGGCATCCCGCTGACTATTACGCGGGCCCCTGATGGAAAGTTGTATAAAACTATCCGTGTCCAGCCCCTGGCGGCCAACGAACGGGATAGTTATCAAGAATCTCCTGTCACCCCCAGTTTCCAGAAATAGGGGTATTTTTGTCATTTTTTACTTTTGAATATTTTTAAAATTATTTATTTATTATAATAATATTTTGGGGTTATTTGAGTCGGGTTCGAATTTCAGCTCATTCCGACTTGTATCAGGGAGCCGGGGTAGTGTTGACCTTAGCGGGCCCACACACTAGTTAGCTATGGCCCACATGTTAGTATTTTAGTTAGTGACAAGACTAATTATTTTTGGTTAGTATTATTTTGGATTAGTGGTTTTAGGAATGACCAAACTACCCCCGACTTAACCCTTACAAATGTATTAGCAAATAGATTAGTGTAGGGGCTTTTGGACTTTTTCCAATAGGACAAATAGGGACTCCATGGCTGGCCACCTATGGCATGGATAAGTCTCCATCATTTCATTATTTCCTATTCTATCTCTCTCTTGTTCTTCCCCAAATTAATTAGAGAGCTTTCCCTAATCAAACCATCACCAAATCTCCCCATTTCTTCACCAAATCTTCATCCTTCCTTCTCCATTCAAGCCAAGGAAGGAGCTCCCCAAGTTTGAGAGGATTCAGAGCTCGTTCGTGTCCGTTTGAGATTCCTACGTGTCGATGGCATTTCGGGATCGATTCGAGTCACCGGAAGGTATAAATCCCTTCTCCTTCTCATTTCTCTCATGCATTAGATTAGTTTTGACCCTTAGGAATGATTCTCATGGTTTTGTGCCCATTGGTGTCCATTTCGTGTCCGTTTGGACACTTGTAGAGGTGTCCTAGGAGTAGGATCGTGTCCTAATGGGGAAAACCCTCTTTGGACACTTGTAGAATCATTTGTATATTGATTTTTGGTTGTTCTAATAATATTCCAGATTTTTACTATGTGCTTAGAAAGTGTTTGCCAATGTATCATAATGTGTCATATTCCTATAATCTATATGTATATATATATGGTTATATATATATATCATTCTATATATATATATATATATTTTTTTTTTTAAAAAAAAAAAAAAAAAAATATCATTCTATATATATATATATATATATATATATATATATATATATATATCATTCTCTCACTCTCTCTCGCTCTCTCTCTCTCTCTCTCTCTATATATATATATATATATATATATATAATATATATATATATATATATAAGCCATATATAAAAAATATATATATATATAAGCCATATATATATATATATATATATATTTTATATATATATATATATATAAAATATATATGGCTTATATATATAAGTGTATATATTATGTGATGGTGTATGTGGTGTGTAAATTGGTGTTGGATGAGGGGCTAGAGTGGTCGGCCAAGTATTGGAGAGAATGGGAGTATTTGTGTGTGTGTGTATGTTAGTGTAGTGGTCGTGTTTGATGTTTTGGTTGAGAGGGGAAGAGAGTGTTATATATAGGAGTTATGAGAGTGGTTTGGAGTGTTAGGAGGGAGGAGAAAACCCCATTCTTCACTGCCCAAATAGCAGTACCAAACCAGTCCAGAAATTTCCCAATGACAGCCCCTTTCATTGCCATCTTGCTGTCCAACAACAGCCCAGAAATTTCCCCTTTGTGGCTGTCCTATTTACTCCACATGACAGTCCACATATTTTTCTAAATGACACTAAAAAAAAAATACACATTGATAGCATAACGTAATAGCACGTTTTGCTGAACTGCTATAAAAAATAAGTTTGATATTTTGGTTACTTTATAATAGCATTTGATAAACGCTAAGATAGAGTTTCATTAAGCGGGAACCTAAAAAACACTTACACCGCCAAACACTTAACCAAAAAAACACTTTTCCTCTTTTATTTCAGGTTTCTTTTATTTCCACTTTCAGTTTCCCTCTTTTTTTCGAAAAACCCTAAAACTCACCACACTGGACGAATTCGTCGTGAAGGTCGCTGACACCGCCGATTAGAGTCGCCGACGCCGTCAATTAGAGTAACCGACGCCGCCGTGAAAGTCGCCGAGACCACTGACACTGTCGTCGGCCCTAATTTCGCCCATCCCTGTCGAAGGCATGTTTTTCTTCCTTCCTTCGAGCTTTCGTGAATCTAAATAACAATTGTTTAGGTTTTGTAGGTTTATAAGTTTCAATTGTAGAGTTTTGTATCATGCATTTGATTTTGTTTCGATTTCATAGTTTTGTTTCGATTTCATAGCTTTCAGTTTCATAGTTCTCGATTTCATAGCTTTCATGCATTTGATTTTTGTTTCAATTTCATAGTTCTCAATTTTATTATTGATTCGAAATTAATTTTTTTCTTTTTTGCATGCGTATGTTATTTGCGAAGAATGTTCTATTTTGACATTAAAGTTTTTGGGAATTGATTTAGCTGTAGCCATAGATAAATAGAATGAACAATCTGTTGTCTGATACTTGCGATGCATATTCATTTTGTTGTGTTGTTAAATTCAAACAATTGGATACACCAATACTTATGTTACTGTCTGATTAGAGATGAACTTGTTTGGTTTAGAAAATTCAGATTTTTTGAGTATAGCTTAATCTGTTATATGAAACTTGCGATGCATCTGCTCTGTATTTTGGATTCTAGCTTCATTTGTTCTTCACGTTTGCATAACCTTAGATTCATTATGTAATTTTCTTTTGCAAGTACTGCTAAGTGCAATTATGGGAATTTGAAGCTTTTCTTTGGCTCTTATCACACGACAGGTTAGTACCATCTTTCTACATTACTTAGGCTGTTAATTGATGTCTTGAATTTTTGTATATTGTTGTTGTTGTTGTTGTTGTTTATTAGGTTTCGTGCTTTTAGTTTTATTGGTTTTAAACATGGTGAGATATGTTTGATATATTAAACAGATCTGGACTGAGTTTGAATTTTTTTTGCTTGAGTAATTATAAGCGGTTGAGTTATTTGTTAAATGGTCTGAATATTGAATAATTTTGTGTTGTGGAATACTCTATCATTATATCTGATATGGCGCTTATGGTACTAAAGGTTTAGATTAAAGTTATATCATATAATGGTGGACAAGGCATGGGTGCATCTTTGTAGGTAAAAATTTAATTATATAGGTTAGTTTTCAGTAGGGGTTTGGAGACTTTATTTCTTCTTCTTTTTTTAACTTAAATTCTGCAATGAAGAGCTGATCCTGGTTATGAGAGAGGTGCTACAAATTTTGTGCGAGCTGTGGCTGCGGCTGCGGCTTTGGGAGACGCTGATATGATTGTATGCCCTTGTATTGACTGTCGTAATATAGATCGACACTCAGGTAGAGTTGTAGTTGATCATCTTGTTACTAGGGGAATGAATGAGGCTTATAAGATGCGGTCTGATTGGTACCATCATGGAGAACTGAACTCAGGCGTTGAAGGTGAAAGTAAATTAAGTCATTGGAATGATGAGATTCTTGGTTTATCAAGCTGCTGATTTTTTGGATGAAGAGTTAGCTAGTAAGGGTCAATTGGGTGAAATTGCAGAGGGTGAGGACAAGAAAGAAGATGAGTTTCTTGCAAAGATTGCAGATGCTGAAACACCATTATATCCAAGTTGTGTAAACCATAGCAAGCTTTCGGCTATTGTATCACTTTTCAGACTTAAGACACAGAATGGCTGGTCTGACAAGAGCTTCAATGATCTGTTAGAGACATTGCCGGATATGTTGCCAGAGGATAATGTGTTGCACACATCATTGTACGAGGTGAAGAAATTTTTGAAATCATTTGATATGGGATATGAGAAGATTCATGCATGTGTCAACGACTGCTGCCTATTCAGAAAGAAGTACAAGAAGCTCGATAATTGTCCAAAATGCACGGCTTCAAGATGGAAGACTAACATGCACACTGGTCAAGTAAAGAAAGGTGTACCACAGAAAGTATTACGGTACTTTCCAATAGTCCTACGGCTGAAAAGAATGTTTAGGTCTGAGGAAATGGCTAAGAATTTAAGGTGGCATTTTTGTAACAAAAGTAGTAAAACTTCGGCACCCTGTGGATTCGGTCACATGGGATCAGATGAATGACAAATACCCTTCCTTTGCAGCTGAAGAAAGAAACGTGAGGCTTGGCCTCTCCACAGGTGGTTTTAATCCATTCAATATAAAGAATACAAGGTATAGTTGCTGGCCTGTTTTGCTAGTAAACTATAATCTGCCACCTGATTTATGCATGAAGAAGGAGAACATCATGCTAACATTGTTGATTCCTGGTCCACAACAGCCGGGTAATAGTATTGATGTGTACTTAGAACCCCTCATAGAAGATTCAACCATCTGTGGAACAATGGAGAGTTAGCATATGACGCCTTTAGTAAATCGACTTTTACTCTTAAGGTAATGCTGCTTTGGACGATTAGTGATTTTCCTGCGTATGGGAATCTTGCAGGCTGCAAAGTAAAGGGTAAAATAGGTTGTCCTATCTGTGGAAAAAATACAGATAGTATGTGGTTGAAGTTCAGCAGAAAACATGCCTACATGTGTCATAGAAAGGGTCTGCCACCAACGCAGAGTTATAGGGGAAAGAAATCTTGGTTTGATGGAAAAGCAGAACAAGGGAGAAAGGAAAGAATTCTATCTGGTCGTAAAATTTCTCAAAACTTGAAAAATTTCAAAAACGACTTTGGAAATTTTAAACAATCTGCAAGTAAGAGAAAAAGGACAGATTGTTATGGGTTAGGCTCTGATAGTGAGGATTTATCCAGCGAATCAGAGGAGGAAGAAGAGGAAGAAGAAAACGTAGATGAAGAAGAGTTATCAAGATGGAAGAAAAGGTCCATCTTTTTCAAGCTACCTTATTGGGAGGTATGTTATTCTGTCATTTGTTTCTTTTAGTTTTTTTTTCAGATTCCATCAATTAAGCGTTGTTTAACTTTGTTTTATTTATTGTATATGTGTTGGTTAGGAACTACCGGTTAGGCATAACTTAGATGTAATGCATGTGGAGAGAAATGTTGCTGCAAGTATTGTATCTACATTGTTGCATTGTGGAAAATCGAAGGATGGCCTTCAAGCTCGTAAAGATCTGGAAGATCTTGGTATTAGGAAAGATTTGCACCCTAACACCCAAGGAAAAAGAACATACCTTCCCGCAGCACCTTGGAATTTGTCTAAGGCAGAGAAGAAAATCTTCTGTAGGCGTCTATTTGACTTTAAGGGACCTGATGGGTATTATTCTAACATATCCAGAGGCGTATCATTAGATGACTGTAAGGTCACAGGTTTGAAATCACACGATTATCACGTGTTAATGCAGCAACTTCTTCCAATAACACTTAGAGGTTTACTACCTAAAGGTCCTAGGGTAGCAATTGTTCGCTTATGTGCATTCTTCAACCACTTGTGTCAGCGAGTTATTGACCGAGAGCTGATTTTGGTTATGGAAGCTGAGATTGTTGAAACTCTCTGCATGTTTGAAAGATTTTTTCCTCCAAGTTTCTTTGATATCATGGTGCATTTGACGGTATATCTAGGAAGGGAAGCTTGTCTTGGTGGACCAGTCCATTTTAGATGGATGTATCCATTTGAGAGGTAATACTTGTATTTTATATGATTTTTACAAAATTTTTGCATTTGACAGTTTTGTTGATCTTTCAGTTTTCACAATTGTCAGGTATATGAAAGTTCTAAAAGATTTTGTGAGAAATCCTGCAAGACCAGAAGGTTGTATTGCTGAGTCTTATCTTGCTGAAGAGTGCATCCAGTTTTGTAGTAAATTTTTGAAGAAGACAACAAATGTTCAAGAAAAACAAGATAGAAACACTGAGTATGATAACAACTCAATCCTAGAGGGTCGGCCAATATCCGCAGGCATTTCAATTACTCTTACTGAAGTAGAGAAGAGAATAGCCCATCTTGCTGTCATCCAAAACATGGCTGTCGTCGACCCTTATGTAGAGTAAGTTCCACAGTTTTCTAGTTGATTACTCATTTCTTTTAATGATCAACAAACTGATACCTTTTTATTTCAAAATATTGTACAAGTGAGCATCTACAGTTTCTGCAAGACTCAAATGGAAGATGTAGACGTGATGCATCTACGTTATGGAGTATGCATACTCAAAATTTTGCAAATTGGCTAAAAGAAAAGGCTAGTTTTATCTTCTCTGATTTTTATATTATAATGGTATGTATATGTCTATTGGTGTCTGACTTGTTGTTTTTATTTGTTAGATACCTCTTGATTCAAAAGAACATGGAGAAACACTTAAGTGGTTGGCATATGGTCCACGTACTTCTGTACGGTCGTATTCAGGTTATATAGTGAATGGTCAACGGTTTCACACAAGATCAATAGATAGAAAAAGTCAGAATAGTGGGGTTTTCTATGAGGCTACTGCAATTTGCAGATCTAGTACGAAAGACACTTCACAAGTGGTTGATTTGGTGTCATACTACGGCAGAGTAACTGACATTATCTTGTTGGATTATAATATTTTTACGTTCCTCTATTCCGGTGTCAATGGGCAGTAATGGGTAATGGAGTGAAGATAGAAGATGGTTTCACACTTGTCAACCTAAATCATAGTCAAGTCTCTTTTTAAGGGATCCTTATATCTTAGCCTCTCAAGCAAAGCAAGTATTTTATTCAAGGGAAGACGAATCATCAAGTTGGTATGTTGTTATGAGAGGTCCGGCAAGAAGATACAGTAAGGAAGATTTTCAAGAAGGAAATGCTGACATTGGGCCACTGCCATCAAGTGTTGACATGGATGTTAACATGGATGATGCTGAAAATGCCCGAACTGATTGTAAAGGCATATATGTGTGAAATTTAGGTTTTTGATTATTTTCAGTTTCTTCCTTGTTTGTTTGTTGTGTCTGATGTGTGACTGGTCATTGTGTGCTTACTTGATGTTTTCTTGTTTTGCTTCCATAAATGTGAATTAACTCGTTTCTGTCATTTGTTTCAGGTGAATTAAAATGGGAGGTGGAAAGAAGAAGCGAGGAAGGAAACCGAAAAGGAAAGAGGGTCAATCGGATGATGAACCAGAATTTTTGGGTCATATTGAACCAGAAGCAGAACCACAAACCCAAGTAGAAGAACATGTACAACCACAACTCCTATTAGAAGATGTTCAGCTTTCAGAAGACCAGCAAGACCCACAACCTTTGGCTGAGGAAGAGACTGAAGCTGAGAATGTAAGGACATCTACAACTGAAGATGGTGAAAAAGGTGTAGATGAAGAAGAGCCTGAAGGTGAGTTTGAGTTATCTGAAGAGCATGAACGTGAGGTTGAACCTAAGCGTAAGAGACAGCGAGGACCGACAAGGATGAAAGACATCGCCAAGGACCCAAATACCAGAGTGCGAGTTGACTTCACTTTCATGGAAGAACCTTATGGTCCTAGGTCAGTTAAGTTGTCTTCATACTTAGGTCCACTGGTACGGGAACACGTTCCTGTTACACTTGAAAGTTGGAAAATACTCGGTGAAGAAGTCAAGACACTTCTTTGGAAATCTGTTCAGGTTACATCTTTAAACTGACTTCTTAGAAAGTGCCATAATCAGATTATTTCTGAAATTTACTGTTTTGTTTTGCATATGAGTTCAGGCAAGGTTTGAATTAGATGAAGATTACCAAAAGAGTGCAGTGCTTAAGCAGATGGGATGTTTGTGGAGGTCATCTAAATCGTGCCTAGTTTCCCAGATTAATGAAGCAAAGAACAACCAACAGAGGATGAATCTGAGACCTAAGAATGTTTCTCCAATTGATTGGCGTAAATTTGTAAAGCTCAAAACAAGCCAAGCATTTAAGGTATTCATTTGGAATTAATTGGTAAGTGTTTTAATAGATAGAAGATTACATAGTAACATTCATCTATTAGGCTCTGAGTGATAGCTATAAGGAAAGAAGGCGCAAACAGATTCCGCACACTTGTAGTCGTAAAGGAATGGTTAGACTAGCAGAAGAGATGGTAAACCTAAAGTTATGTTATTTTATTATGATCAGCATATTCAAAGTCCTTTTTATACACCTCTTATATTTTCTTTCCTCAGAAAATTGGTAGTGAAGACCCAGCTGAAGTGACAAGGCTAAGGGTTTGGGTCAAGTCGCGTACCAAAAAAGATGGTACACCAGTGAATACAAATGCGACTGAGAAAATTGTAAGTTCTTAATTGGACTTGAAATGATTTTGATTTGAGTTTTTAAGATGTCATGTTCTGTTACATTTTAGCCTTTGGAATCTGTATTTTATGATTTATAGAAAAAGGCAGCTGAGATGGTTAATAGTGACGGTCCATCTTCTGCAACGAATGAAGGACGAGATACATTTAGCCAACTTTTAGGACCCGACAATCCTGGTCGAATGAGGGCAATGGGTAGGAACATGAGTAAGACCAAATTAGCTTGTTTCCAAGTGAAGCACAAGTGTATGACTGAAATGGAAGAGAAACAAGTTCATCTCCAACAAAAAGTCAATGAGTTACAAGCTGAAATTGCCAAAATGAAAAACCAGGTAAGACAATTCTTAATAAATACGTTGAGCCACTGAATTGATATATAATTTTGACATTTGTCCTTGTTTAAAACAGAGACAAGAACCTGAAGTTGGTGAAAACTTGGCTGCAAGAGTAAGGCTTTCATATCATATCAATGCTTTCGTTCTTACTTTACGATCTGATAATTTATATTCTAAACATTTTCTAGAGTGTGAACAAAAGATCACAACCTAAGTGTGTCTTGATTGATTGGGGTGGTACTGATGAAAACGTTGCTGAGGGGCGTATTATTTCTTCTGATCCGGAAGACTTGGTGAATGAGAGTCGCTTAGGCCCTATGGATGTTAAAGTCTTGGTTGACACTGCTACTGTACCAGAAGCATTCCTTTGGAGACCTGCGACTAACATGTTCACAATTGAGGAAGCTGTTGGACAGATGATTGTGTTGCATGCCTCTAAGTGTGTTAACCTAGAACAGGGGCTCCAACAAGAAGACATTGCACCACTGGTAAGGTTTATTTGTCAGACTAATAGCAAACTGAATTGGTCATTGATGAGTAGGATTATGTGATTGTTAGCTGAATGTGTTTGACAGGGCCCAAGGACAAATTATGCAAACAAGTGCAAACTATTAGATTTGTCTGCAGATGATTTGGTTGTTGCTGAAGGACGTTGGCAAACACAAGAACCAAAAGCATTGGTTAATGGACTTCCACTCGGACCAAAGGCAGTTAAAGTATTTGTGGATGTCATACATCAACCTGATACATTCATATGGAGGCCTACGATGGACAAGACATATCTTGAGGACTGTTTAATGTCTTTCGTGGCATGGCCTGCCATCAAAGTTGTATTTGAGAACACAACAGATGCAACAGGTCAGAAATCTTCTCTTCAGAATCCTGCATCATCTGATAAAACATCAGGAGGAAAATCAGCATCAACAGGTCAAAAATCTGCTGAAACAAGTTCTACATCTCATATAGAGACATCTCGAGCAACAGGTACAAAATCTGCAGCAACTTTTCCAAAACCTCCTGCTGAGAAGGCTCCGACAACAGGTCCAAAATCTCCTGTAAGGAAATCTCAACTAGCCTCACAATCCCCGATCCGAAGATCTCCGGTAAATTTTTGTAAATATGATCTGAAGTTGGTTCTGCTTATTACTGTGTGTATTAATTGGTTTATGTTAACTGGCAGCATAAACATGGAGCTGAAGTTATCAAGGAAAATCAAAAGTGCAAGTTGATGGACATTAGCGGAAGGAAGCGGGTTGTTGCTGAAGGACGTGTGCATTCAACCGACCTAGAGCAAAAGGTACACTTTGTTCGCTTGGGGCCTAATGCAGCTAGCGTTTGGGTAGATATAGTGAAGGTAGATGATGCAGCAGTTTGGAGAACAACAAATGATATCGAGTTTATGAGAGATGCACTTGGTTCGTCTATCGCATGGCCAATGGATAAATTGGTCATCTTTTGATTTTAAGAAACTTGGTAAGTGTTTTAATTAGTGTAATGCTTGTGTTTTGGTTTTCAATCTGATGTTTCATTGCTTAACTGATGTAAGACCTTGTTGCTTTTTTTGCAGGAGAATGAACAAACTTTGGTCCGAGTTAGCTAGTTTAAATTAGATTTAGACTAGCTAGGCTTATGAACTTTTGACTTGTCTTATGTATTTTGGATTCAAACCTATGTTATGTATGTTGAATGAAACTCTAGACTTCTGTTATGTATGTTGGATTGGTTTTAGACTTGTGTTATGAATGATCTTATTTGTGTAAAATAGGTTCTTATTTATATCAATGTGAAACAGGTTCTCTAATATTACAATAGATAGGTAAAACAGGTTCTTATTGAATGAAAATACGTTTAATAGCAAAAAAAAAAACTGTTATAATCATATATTATAACACGAAACTTTAGCCGTGAAATAATTAATTAACGCTATAACAAAAAAATTTAAAACAATAAAAAATTGCTATTGTAGAACGTCCTATCATAGCACAAAATATGAATTGTCATCAAGTTTTTAACATAAAACGGATGTGCCATAATAAAAAAAATTAAGGCATTCAGATATTGCTATTGTATCTGAACCTGTCATAGCATTTTAGAAAAACGCTATCGTATGGGTGGAACCTAAGATAGCTGCCGATGACATAGCATTTATGAAAATGCTATGTAATACGTATGATAACATATTTTTTGCGCTAATAATGTACATATTTCTTGTAGTGTGACAGCCCATAAACCCCCTACATTGCTGTCCCTTTTGGCCATTATTCAGTCCACACATTTCTCCCATGTAGCAGTCCAAGTTTTGCCTATTTTGGGGCTGTCCCTTAAGCCATGTTGGCTGCCACATAACCCCCCAAGTTTCAGTCCTAGAACTGTCAAGAACGGTCTTACAAACAACCACAAATCTGTCCAGGTTTTGCCCTTAGTTGGCTGTCCCAATCCACACCAAAAATAGTCCCAAATACCACCCTTCATGGCTGTCACTAGCAGTCCCCACATGCCCCATAGTTGGCTGTCCCCTTACTCCAAAACAGTCCATAAAAAATTCCCTTTTTGCTGTCCCATATAAACACCCTATATACTGTTAAGAACAGCCCCCACATAGCTATCCTCTAACCCTCAAACTTGTCTCCCTTTTTACTAAACAGTCCACTTTTGACCTCATATCATTCCATATATGTAGCCTGTGTGTGTGGGTGTATCTATTAGTTTGTAGGTGTGTGTAGGAAGCCGATGAGTGAAGCTAGTAACCCATAGTATAACCTATATCTAAACTAGTAGGAAAGCCTATAGGAGAGTCATTTAGAGTGTGATATTTGTGAGAGTGTGGTGTGTGGATGAATGTGAGAGTGTTGTGAGGGTAAATTCATGAGATGAGTTAGGAATAGGGTAAATCAATACCCATGTATCCTAACATAGCCTAGATACCTAGGATACCTATTTTCCTTAGTAGGTAAACCTTAGATAGGTTGATATCTAGCTACCCTAAGGAGCCTAGGCTAGTACCATGGGTATTTGCGGGGTTCCTTGGGATTGGTCAAGGTATCGGGATTTACCTTGGTAGGGTAAATGTTAGTTTTGCCTAGGAATAGGGTATTTGAGTTAGGAGTCTAAGTTAGAGTTAGAACATGATTTTTGTGGTTGGTAATGATCAAATATGGTGCTCATAGACTAGTTTTGACGTCGGTTGACCTTTTTGACCAAAAGTCATCAAAAGTCAACCGAGAGTCAAACTTAGCCTTTAAGCGACCCGATTTGACCGAAACCAAACCAGAGTTGACCAGTTGACTGAAAATTAACTATTAGTCAACATTTGACTTGTTTGACCTAGAGTTGACTCAGTGTTGACTCAGTGTTGACCAGAGTTGACCAGAGTTGACTTTTTGTCCAAAAGTCAACTGTAAGTCAACCCTTGAACCAGATTGACCTAGTTTAACTTGGATTGACTTCCAGTGACCTAGTATGACCCAATATGAGCCAGTATGACCTAGTGTGACTCAGTCTGACCTAGATTGACCTAGTTTTGACTTAGACTTGCATTCATGACTTGAAATAGCTTTCTTTTTCAGTATTTAGTCCTGTTTGATTCATAGTATCTTATTTTTAGGTCTGTGATCACTCTGAGCGTCTGTTCACCCTATCAGCTCAGGACCACAGGCGAGTATATTTACTGATAGTTTTTATTGTCTTGATATCTGCTATATCCGATTCAGCTGTAGTGTTATACTCGATTTCCAGTCACGACAGTTCACGGACTAGTATATGTTGGATCATAACATAGGATGTTATTCCTAGAGTTACATAGTATATTGGTACATATTCTGTCTTATTTCAGTGTATTGGTATAGACACCGATTTCAAAAGGGGACTTGCTACCCTTTTATGGAATCCCGTGTCATAACGTGTCATGTCCAGATCCATTATACTATTCGGGGATGGAGAAGTTATTAGTGGTTGTGTGATCAAATTCCCACATGGTTCTATGGTGCATATGGATCATAGCTATACCCTCGCCTAACGACGGGTAAAGCCTTACCCTATACGGTTCATAGCTTTCCATGGTGACTGGTCTTATTGTTCTATTGTATACAGGGTTCATAGCAGGTCGGATGGAAAGCCTGAACATATTTTTTCTAAGACGATCACATAACACACTAATAATTCAAGGCACCTTTTATATTTATTATCTTGGTGACTAAGTTCTGTTCGGGAAAAGGGTTACAGCCCCGGTCCTTGTTTGGTTTAGGGGTTGTAACTCGGCTTCCGAATAGTTCCTAAGTCGCCCTATATACATTCATATCATCGTCCTTTTCAGTACTCACATCATGATATGTATTTTCAGTTGATTTTGTCTTGTATTTCATTACACTGTCTCTTATAGAATTTGTCAATTCATATGAAACTGCTGTTGGTGTTTATACTTGCTCATTTTTTTGACAGGATACCGTTGACAAATTTTACAGATGATTCAGAGGTTGATTGCCTGACCTACTATGGGGTTGAGTCTGATGGATTAGAGTTAGACCGTGGCTTATTGGTAGAGCCACTAGACTTTGCTCACCCTGAGTAGCATAGTTAGTTAGGTTTGCCTGGCCTGCGAGCCAGCTAATATATTTTCAGTTTGTAGTATCTATTATATATATTTTCTGAGACCATGGATGTTTGTGTATAGCTCTGACTTGTGGATCTTGGACTCATTTCCTGTTTTATATATCATATTTTCCTTTCTGTGCTATCTACCTTAGTTTGATTTATGTGATTGAGACTGTATTGCTATGTCACCTCCATTCGGAGAGTATATACTGTACAGGTACATTTATCTGTTTTAGTCGTAGTATTTACAGACCCTATATACAGCGTTCTACCGCCGATACTGCGACGTAGGCTGGACGTAACCACGTGCTCATGCCCCTCTTTAGGGTGCGGGTTGTGACACGTTTTTGTGGTGGCCCTTGCAGGTCTGTGTCACAATTAGTGTGATCTCGTAATGGTGCTCGACTTAGAGTGCTAATTACGAGCCTGCGACTAGGACGTAGGATCTAGGGTATGATAAGAGTTACTCAATCATATTTTATGAAATTTCTGATCTTTTGATTACCATGACAACTCTTCTTGCATTTGAATTCAATTGTCCTCCTTTGATAATATCTTATCATGTGCCATATTGATCTCTTGGGTTTAATTCATCTTCAGGATGACGGTGACTCGTTCTCAGGCGGCAGGGTCTAGTACAGTTCCAGAGAGGTCAGATCCGGGAGGTCTTCCACCTCCGACTACGGGAGTAGCAGTCGAGAGAGCAGTAGCCACAGTCTCTGCCCTTCAGACAGGAGTAGCAGCGGTAGTTCCCGGAGGTCTTCCACCTCCAGCTGAGGGAGCTGCAGTTCAGGAAGCTGCCACATCAGTCCCTGCCCTTCCGGCGGGAGCAGCAGCAGCGACGGTTCCAGGAGGTCTTCCACCTCCATCAGCAAGACCGTCCATGGTCATCCCTGACATTCTTCTACCGTCGCCTCAGTTACCGACAGATACTCAGGGAATGATGGCCCTTCTGCAGCAGATGCTGCAGACACAGAGAGCACAGGCAGAGGCACAGCACCGTCAGGCAGAGGTGCTACGACAGACCATAGAGAACTCGCATCAGCTAGCTATGGCAGCAGTGGAAAGGGGTGCACCGGCTACAGTTCAGGGAGCGCCAGCACAGCAGCAGGGTCAGGAGAGGCCCGGTACATACCTCCACTTCAGGAAGATGAACCCGCGGGAGTTCAAGGGTACCGAGGGTATCCTATATGCGGACGACTGGCTAGAGGATGTCAAGCGGAGTCTGGAATTGGCAGAGGTCCCGATAGGTCTGTGGGTGACGTCTGCAGCGAACCAGTTCTTCGATATAGTGCTGACTTGGTACCGCACAGATCCGCATGCGTTAGTGAGCGATTTGTCTTGGAAGGACTTCAGGAAACTCTTTAAGGAGAAATTTTACCCAGATGTAGCCTTGACAGCTTTGGAGGGGAAGATTGCCAGTCTGGTGCAGGGGAACTCGTCGGTAGACGAGTATGCAGCGGAGTTCTTCCGTCTGAGCAGGTTCGCACCTAGTTTGGTCCAGGATGAGGGGTACAAGGCCCGAAAGTTCCGGAGGGGTCTTGTACATGCAGTGCGCACTCGCACATCTGGGCGACGAGACGCGACGTTCGAGCAGATCCTTATGGAGGCTCAGATTGCAGAGGAGAACTTCGGCCTCAAACCGAAGAGGAGCAGTGACGCTCTTGCAGCTAGTTCGAGTACAGGACCAGCAAAGCATCCACATTTCCAGCAGAGGCAGTTTCAGCAGCAGCAGCCTCAGTTGCAGTTTCAGCAGGCACCGGTGCGTGCCCAGTAGTATCAGGGACAGGGCCGGAGATAGGACATCCAGTGTGCCTTCTGTAAGAAGATGGGGCACACCCGGGAGGCATGTAGGATGAAGCTGGAAGTCTGTTTATTCTGTGGAGCTCCAGACCACCAGGTAAAGGACTGTGAGGTCCGTACAGCCAGACAGGCAGGCCAGGACAGAGTACAGCAGGCTATAGGAGGCCAGGAGGGGCGAGCTTTTGCTATGACAGTTGATTCTACTCAGGCAGTAGCAGAGCATATAGCAGGTTCCAATCTTTCGAATCTCCTTTTCGCATTTGCCTTCTTATAAACTGTCTTGAACTTTGATTCTATCTGTTCTTGATCGTTGGATAAAAATTGTTCTTGTGATGTGATTTCCTTCTGAGATAAGTTGTATGGGCTAGGTCGCCTCGATTATGAGGTTTAGAATCCTCTAGGGTCATGCTAGCAGGCAGAGTGAGGACATATAGTCGGACTATGGACGTATTTCTCGGATGTAGGAATTTAAGGTTTTCGCTGCCAAGCTAGCGGCAATGCGAAAATTTTAAATACCATAATTCTAGAGGTATGTACCGTAGTTGAGGACTCTGTGATTATCGTAGCCTTGCTCACTAGCATGACGGAGATTCTGGGTATCATGATTATTGGACAGACGCATACGATTATCAAATTGCATGAATTTTCTGTGTTTGCTTTGTTTTAATTTTTGAGGATGAATTCTTTTAAGGTGGATAGACTTGGAGTTTCTAATTGAGAGTAATTTCAAATTTTGTAATTTTTAGTCATTTAATTCATGCTTTGATTTTAAGATTTTAAATTATTTTAAATTTTAAATCATGACTTATGATTTGAGATTTTACTATTGTTTGGTTTTAATTTCGAGGACAAAATTTTTTAAGGTGGATAGATTTGTCACCCCCAGTTTCCAAAAACAGGGGTATTTTTTTCATTTTTCATTTTTGAATATTTTTGAAATTATTTATTTATTATAATAATATTTTGGGGTTATTTGAGTCGGGTTCGAATTTCAGCTCATTCCGACTTGTATCGGGGACCCGGGGTAGTGTTGACCTTAGCGGGCCCACACACTAGTTAGCTGTGGCCCATATGTTAGTATTTTAGTTAGTGACAAGACTAATTATTTTTGGTTAGTATTATTTTGGATTAGTGGTTTTAGGAATGACCAAACTACCCCCGACTTAACCCTTACCAATGTATTAGCAAATAGATTAGTGTAGGGGCTTTTGGGCTTTTCCCAATAGGACAAATAGGGACTCCATGGCCGGCCACCTATGGCATGGATAAGTCTCCATCATTTCATTATTTCCTATTCTATTCTCTCTCTCTCTTGTTCTTCCCCAAATTAATTAGAGAGCTTTCCCTAATCAAACCATCACCAAATCTCCCCATTTCTTCACCAAATCTTCATCCTTCCTTCTCCATTCAAGCCAAGGAAGGAGCTCCCCAAGTTTGAGAGGATTCGGAGCTCGTTCGTGTCTGTTTGGGATTCCTACGTGTCGGTGGCATTTCGGGATCGATTCGAGTCACCGGGAGGTATAAATCCCTTCTCCTTCTCATTTCTCTCATGCATTAGATTAGTTTTGACCATTAGGAATGATCCTCATGGTTTTGTGCCCATTGTTGTCCATTTCGTGTCCATTTGGACACTTGTAGAGGTGTCCTAGGAGTAGGATCGTGTCCTAATGGAGAAAATCCTCTTTGGACACTTGTAGAATCATTTGTATATTGATTTTTGGTTGTTCTAACAATATTCCAGATTTTTACTATGTGCTTAGAATGTGTTTGCCAATGTATCATAATGTGTCATATTCCTATAATCTATATGTATATATATATGGTTATATATATATCATTCTCTCTCTCTCTCTATATATATATATATTTTTTTTTATTTTTTTTCTATATATATATATATATATATATATATATATATATATATATATATATATATATATATATATATATATATATATATATATAAATAAATATATATATATATATATATATATATATATATATATATATATATATATATATATATATATATATATACATATATATATAAATATATTTATTTATATATATATATACATATATATATAAATAAATAAATATATATATATATATATATATATATATATATATATATATATATATATATATATATATATATTTATATATATTTAAATATATTTATATATATATATATATATATATATATTTATATATATAAATATATATATATATTTATATATATATATATATTTATTTATTTATTTTTATATATATATATATATTTTTTTTTATTTTTATTTATTTATTTATTTATTTATTTATATATATATATATCTATATATATATATATATATATATATATATAAAATATATATATATATAAAGTGTATATATTATGTGATGGTGTATGTGGTGTGTACATTGGTGTTGGATGAGGGGCTAGAGTGGTCGGCCAAGTATTGGAGAGAATGGGAGTATTTGTGTGTGTGTGTATGTTAGTGTAGTGGTGGTGTTTGATGTTTTGGTTGAGAGGGGAAGAGAGTGTTATACAGAGGAGTTATGATAGTGGTTTGGAGTGTTAGGAGGGAGGAGAAAACCCCATTCTTTACTGCCCAAATAGCAGTACCAAACCAGTCCAGAAATTTTCCAATGACAACCCCTTTCATTGCCATCTTGCTGTCCAACAACAGCCCAGAAATTTCCCCTTTGTGGCTGTCCTGTTTACTCCACATGACAGTCCACATATTTTCCTAAATGATAGCCCATAAACGCCCTACATTGCTGTCCTTTTTGGCCATTATTCAGTCCACACATTTCTACCATGTAACAGTCCAGGTTTTGCCTATTTTAGGGCTGTCCCTTAAGCCATGTTGGCTGCCACATAACCCCCCAAGTTTCAGTCCTAGAACTATCAAGAACAGTCCTACAAACAACCACAAATCTGTCCAGGTTTGGCCCTTAGTTGGCAGTCCCAATCCACACCAAAAACAGTCCCAAATACCACCCTTCATGGCTGTCACTAGCAGTCCCCACATGCCCCATAGTTGGCTGTCCCCTTACTCCAAAACAGTCCATAAAAAAATTCCCTCTTTGCTGTCCCATTTAAACACCCTATATACTATCAAGAATAGCCCCCACATAGCTGTCCTCTAACCCTCAAACCTGTCTCCCTTGCCACTAAACAGTCCACTTTTGACCTCATATCATTCCATATATGTAGCCTATGTGTGTGGGTGTATCTATTAGTTTGTGGGTGTGTGTGTAGGAAGCCTATGAGTGAAGCTAGTAACCCATAGTATAACCTATATCTAAACTAGTAGGAAAGCCTATAGGAGAGTCATTTAGAGTGTGATATTTGTGAGAGTGTGGTGTGTGGATGAATGTGAGAGTGTTGTGAGGGTAAATTCATGAGATGAGTTAGGAATAGGGTAAATCAATACCCATGTATCCTAACATAGCCTAGATACCTAGGATACCTATTTTTCTTGGTAGGTAAACCTTAGATAGGTTGATATCTAGCTACCCTAAGTAGCCTAGGCTAGTACCATGGGTATTTGCGGGGTTCCTTGGGATTGGTCAAGGTATCGGAATTTACCTTGGTAGGGTAAATGTTAGTTTTGTCTAGGAATAGGGTATTTGAGTTAGGAGTCTAAGTTAGAGTTAGAACTTGATTTTCGTGGTTGGGAATGATCAAATATGGTGCTCATAGACTAGTTTTGACGTCGGTTGACCTTTTTGATGAAAAGTCAACAAAAGTCAACCGAGAGTCAAACTTAGCCTTTAAGCGACCCGATTTGACCGAAACCAAACCAGAGTTGACCAGTTGACTGAAAATCAACTGTTAGTCAACATTTGACTTGTTTGACCTAGAGTTAACTCAGTGTTGACTCAGTACTGACCAGAGTTGACCAGAGTTGACTTTTTGACCAAAAGTCAACTGTAAGTCAACCCTTGAACCAGATTGACCTAGTTTAACTTGGATTGACTCCCAGTGACCTAATATGACTTAGTATGAGCCAGTATGATCTAGTATGACTCAGTCTGACCTAGATTGACCTAGTTTTGACTTAGACTTGCATTTATGACTTGAAATAGCTTTCTTTTTCTGTATTTAGTCCTTTTTGATTCATAGTATCTTATTTTTAGGTCTGTGATCACTCTGAGCGTCTGTTCACCCTATCAGCTCAGGACCACAGGCGAGTACATTCACCGATAGTTTTCATTGTCTTGATATCTGTTATATCCGATTCAGCTGTAGTGTTATACTCGATTTCCAGTCACGATAGTTCACGGACTAGTATATGTTGGATCATGACATTGGATGTTATTCCTAGAGTTACATGGTATATTGGTACATATTCTGTCTTATTTCAGTGTATTGGTATAGACGCCGATTTCAAAAGGGGACTTGCTACCCTCTTATGGAATCCCGTGTCATAACGTGTCATGTCCAGATTCATTGTACTATTCGGGGATGTAGGAGTTATTAGTGGTTGTGTGATCAAATTCCCACATTTCTCTATGGTACATATGGTTCATAGCTATACCCTCGCCTTACGATGGGTAAAGCCTTACCCTATACGGTTCATAGCTTTCCATGGTGACTGGCATTATCGTTCTATTGTATACAGGATTCATAGCCGGTCGGATGGAAAGCCTGAGCATATTTTTCCCAAGCTGATCACATAACACACTAATAATTCAAGGCACCTTTTATATTTATTATCTTGGTGACTAAGTTCTGTTCGGGAGAAGGGTTACAGCCCCGGTCCTTGTTTGGTTTAGGGGTTGTAACTCGGCTTCCGAATAGTTTCCAAGTCGCCCTATATACATTCATATCGTCGTCCTTTTCAGTACTCACATCATGATATGTATTTCCAGTTGATTTTGTCTTGTATTTCATTACACTGTCTCTTATAGAATTTGTTAATTCATATGGAACTGCTGTTGGTGTTTGTACTTGTCCATTTTCCTGACAGGATACCGTTGACAAATTTTACAGATGATTCAGAGGCTGATTGCCCAACCTACTATGGGGTTGAGTCTGATGGATTAGAGTTAGACCGTGGCTTATTAGTAGAGCCACTAGACTTTGCTCACCCTGAGTAGCATAGTTAGTCAGGTTTGCTTGGCTTGCGAGCCAGCTAGTACATTTTTAGTTTGTAGTATCTATTATATATATTTTCTGAGACCATGGATGTTTGTGTATAGCTCTGACTTGTGGATCTTGGACTCATTTTCTGTTTTATCTATCGTATTTTCCTTTCCGTGCTATCTACCTTAGTTTGATTTATGTGATTGAGACTATATTGCTATGTCACCTCCATTCGGAGAGTATATACTGTACAGGTACATTTATCTGTTTTGGTCATAGTATTTACAGACCCTATATACAGCGTTCTACCGTCGATACTGCGGTGTAGGCTGGATGTAACCACGTGCTCGTGCCCCTCTTCAGGGTGTGGGTCGTGACATCTCCCAACAATGGCCAGGGGCAAGTACTCGTACTACCCCCACATCAGGAAGCAGGCAGGAGGTCAACACACTCATGGGCTCAGAACTCCCGGGCCCACAAAACAGGTGACTTGCGTAACGTGATTCTTCACAAACGCAAGGAAAGAGACAAAGATTTGGTGTGCAGAGAGTCCTGTCAAGGACATCAATGCACCTAAGTCATTGTCAACTACTGCTGCAACAAGGCGGCAGTACAAGAAGATCGGCGGTCCATCTTCTAACGGCTGTAAAACCTAAGCTCAGAAGACAAGGTGCTTTCCGTCGCCTCCTATAATTCTGTTCTGAAGATTCCCGGCTGCGGTAGAGGAAAGAAAACAAATGTCTCCAGTCCAAAAATCTCAACCGGCGTAACCAAGAGACTCTCTTCTAAGCGGTTGTCTACCACTGTTGCCAGAGGAGTTTACCAAGGTATCCGCTCAAAGACGAAATCTGCCACACTTAAAGGTATTGGAGCCGGGGGTAGCACTTCTCCAAACATCTACGACAATCTGGTGTTCCAAGAAGACAATCCAAGGGAAACGGTTCACCCAACAGATGCAGCAGATCCCGACGTCCCCGAGGACGTCCACAACTTCCAAGACGAGGCAAGCTCTGAAGCTAGGGGTACCAATCTTTCTGAGTCCAACCCAGAGGAGAACATTCCCACATACCCTGACGACTTCTCTGTACAAGGGTATGACTCAGAGGACACGTCATCTACCGTTCCTTCCATCTCTCCTCATGTGAGGACGGTATTCATGACGGACAACAACCAAGACGGCCCCAGTGATCACCAACGCATCGACACTCTGGAGGCCATACTGCATGCCTTGGTCAAGTCCGTGGATGAAATCAAAGTGGCCCTTCCGACTCTGCAAGGAAGAACGCCTGGCCAAACAAGCTTGGGTCCCGCAGTCAATGTGGATTCGAATTTAGCTGCACCAAACCTGGATGATAATCCTCCTGAAATATTGCCCCCCACTGCTGCAGACGAGGCCAGGGAGGTAAGAAGAGAGGTCCAGGAGCTCCGGACCATGTTCTACGCCCGAAAAAATTGCCAAGACCTCAGTATACGACAACCGTATCCTGCTGCGTGGAGAGATGTATCTTTCCCACCAAAATATAAACCATTCAACATCAATCCGTATGATGGGAAGACATCTGCAAGCAGGTACATCACCTACTTCGAAGTCACAATCGACCATCTGCCTCATGACGACGCCATCCTTACGCGGTTGTTCATCGGGGCAATGGAGGGGGTCGCCTTCGACTGGTACCGCAACTTACCGGACAACTGCATCCATTCTTTCACCGGCTTCAAACATATGTTCCTGGAGAGGTTCTACGAAGTAGGACCAAAAGTGACAATGTCCACCCTCATGGACGTTGTCCAGGGAGAAAAGGAGCTGACAAGGACCTATATCGAGCGGTTTCGTCAAACCGCGATGAAGTTGCCTTCCGGTAACCATGATTCCTCCTTGATTAAAATTTTCCAAAAGAGGCTACTTCCCACGATCAGCCTCTGGATGGGCGAAAGTCAGTTTAAGGATTGGAAGACTTTCATTATCAGTGCCACTAGCGCAGAAGACAAGTTAAAGAAAGCTCGCCAATTGGGATTGCATGTCTCGGAAGAAAAGGACAAGGGCAAACGCCCTAACAACAACAACAGCAATGGTGGTAATCCCTCCAACAATCGAGACAACAAGGGCGAACAGGCTATGGTGGCCGACACAGCGCCGAAGCCTGAACCAAAGCCAGTAGATAAGCAGTGGCCTCAGATGACCTATTCCTTCGAGGACGGCCATGTCAAGCCCATCTTGGACATGCTCATACAAGGAGGCCGAATTCAGCTCCCTCCTCCAAGGCGTGAACCTCGACCTGCAGAAATGGAGAACCCTAAGTACTGCCACTACCATCGCTATATCCACTATACTACACATGACTGCTACCAACTGAAGCGATACATCCAGCATCTCAACGATTCTAAGGCCTTCGCCATTGATTTCGAAGAGGTGACCGCAGCAGCCAACATGGTGTCAGTACAATTCGGTAACTTCCCTCCGACAAAGACCCAAGATGGAGTAGTACCCGTCCCCAGAGCAAAGATGGAGGTTGCTAACCTTCCACCTCCCCGAGACCAGGCTGCTGGTCTAGTTCCCCTTACCACATCATGGAGAGAGATCATGTGGGTCCATCCGGACTTGGTACCTGAGGTGACTCAGTCCGCACCTCCCTCTACCAGCAAGAAGAAGAATGGGAAAGTCAAATCATGCCGCACAATCTCGGCAAAGGTCGAAGAAGCTACTTATGTTGTTACCCGCTCTGGCGCACAAACCCAACCTCCGCCGGGTAACTCGACTGAAGACCATCAGTCGACAGCTGCTGATGTTCCAGGACCTTCGCAGCCTTCGACGACCGACAAGCCTAGGCCGAAGGAGACTCGCTTCGACAAACCGCTCCGAAGAGAGACGCCTCATGGGCTGGAGAGGCCATACAACTTTGACATCTTGGCACAATTGGCCAATACACCGGCCAAATTGTCGCTGTACGAACTCCTGAGACTCTCCAAGGACGTTCGTGTCACACTAAGCGAGGCACTCCAGAATGCCGACGCATATCTGGCTCAATCCAATCTCACTAGAGAAAGCTCGCCTGCAGATCCCCAGGACAGCGCTTGCACAGGCGCAATGCCCAACATCGTCTTTACTCCGCAGGATATGCTTATCAAGACTAACCTGCACGATCGCCCTTTATATTATACTGGATACATTGGCGATATCAAGGTGGATCGGAGGCATATTGATCCCGGTTCTTCCATAAGCATCATCCCGAAGAGCCTACTACATCATCTGCGCATCCCAATGCATCACCTGACGCCAATAAGCACCGCCATCAGTGGTTTCAATTCAGGCAGAAGCTATCTGATCGGAAAGATTCGCTTGAAGTGCCAAATCGGTAACCTTCAGTCAGAAGTGACCTGTTATGTTATAGATGCGGATACTTCCTACAATATTCTCTTGGGGCGTCCTTGGATACACGATTACATGATCGTGCCTTCCACACAGCACCAGTACTTCAAGTACGTCGACAAGCACGATTTCGTAAGGACATAATTTACCGACATCGATCCCTTTAAAGGGGTCGAATCCTACTACTCAGATTCATGCTTGTACGAGAAGCCAAAAAAGTATATTTCCGATAGAGATACTCAAGCTAAAACTGAGGCGGCAACTGGATCAAAAGAACCTCTGACGATCCACCTCCAAGCCCGCAAACCTGGCATAACTGTGCCCCTTATAGCCACTCTGCGTAAGGACACAATTAGCCTCTCTGTATAGGAGGAGCAGATGATAATTCGACTGGCAAGGTCTGGCCAAGCGCCAAGACCCACGACAGAGCCACTGGCAATCAGGCTGCCTAAAGCTAGCCAGCAACAAACAGAGGAACTCAATTCCTCTGTCAGGCCGATGACAATTCGTCTTCCTAGAATGAATCGACAGCCGAGCATTAAGCCAGGGACTGCTAGCCAGCCAACAACTCCCCGCCTAGCAGTAAGCACCAAACTGGGGATGGCTAGTATGCCAACGACTCCACGTTCTGCTCCACCCATAGAGCCCCTGATGATTAAGCTGCCTAAGTCATCCTCTCAATCTTCATTTACAAAAGGGGAAGCTGAAGAAGAGTCAGAACTGGCCAAGTATGTGGCTGCTTACACTGATGTGCCATCCGCAGATGATGTAATCCTACTGGAAAAGATACCTTACTTTATCAATAAAGGGCTATCTTTGAATTATCTCGAGCTTAATAAGCTTTGTACAATGTATGCTATGGAACACGGTATAGGCACTCACCTGCACACACAGGTAACAAATGTCTACACCGCAAACCACTTACCCCAGTAGAAGATGCATATCGCATAATCGAGGGAGAGGATCATCCAATCATCTTCGGCGGGAAGAATGACCCACAACCCCTTAGGGTAGAATAAGTTGATCTCGACCCCGACATCGGGAGATTGCCCCTTTATCTGTATAGTTCCCAATCCAAGTACCTCATGCAAAAACAAGGGTATGATCTGGAAACTATACCAGGCTTAAACTACGGTACTGGACGACGGTTATCCTTATAATTGTCGGTCCCTACTGGTAAACCATGAGACTATTACAACAAAACCAGATGTGGTCTAGGTTATGTTACACCGGCAACGACCCCTGAAAGCTCAGACGAGGAATGCGACTGGCACTCACACTCAACCGGATCACCCACTTCCGATTCGGATGTCAGTATCGGGGACGTATTCAGGCAAGTCTTGTCCGTTAATATGGCATTTGCCGACGCCTATGAAGAAAATAAAGACATTCCTGAACTTCTTGAGTTAGAGTCGTAGGCATAACAGCGAAATACGCAATGGAAGAAGTGGTTCAAGCAATGAGAGCCTTCCACTGAAGAAGAGGTTGTACAAATTGATCTCGATGATGAGTCCTCTCCAAAGCCCATCTTCGTCAGCAAGAATCAGACAGACGACGAGCGAGAATCGCTGTTGCAACTCGTCAGAGAATACATTGACGTGTTCGCTTGGAGCTACAAAGATATGCGATGACTGAACCCCGAGGTTGCACTTCACAAGATCAACATCCGTCCGGACGCAAAACCAGTCAAGCAACAGCATCGACGGTTATGCCCCGACGTCATGAATACCATTGAAGCTGAGGTCAACAAACTGATAGCCAGCGACTTCATCCATGAGGAACAACATCCAGACTAGGTCGCCAATATAGTATCAGTCCTCAAGAAGAGTGGAAAGATTCAAATCTGTATCGACTTTCATAATCTGAATGAGTTGTGTCCTAAGGATGAGTTCCCTCTCCCTATCACAGACATTATGATCGACAACACCTGCGACTTTGAGCGTATGTCATTTATGGATGGTTTTTCGGGGTACAACCAAATCAAGATGTTCCCTAATGATGAAAAGCATACATCATTCCGAACACCAATTGGCACATACTGCTACACAGTCATGCCTTTCGATTTAAAGAACGCTGGCACCACCTATCAAAGAGCTATGAGCATCATCTTTAGAGACCACCAGCACAAGACAGTAGAATGCTACGTCGACGACATCCTCGTCAAAAGTCGCTCAAAAAAAGATCATCTGCATGATCTTAGGATAGTGTTCGACCTGATACGGGCGTACATTTTGAAAATAAATCCCACAAAATCCTTCTTGGGCGTATCCAGTAGGAAGTTCTTGGGTTTCATCATTACCTTGTAGGGTATCCACGTAGACCCTGAGAAGACGAAGGCAATCATGGAGATGGGTCCCCAGAGAAATCTCCGTAAACTCTGAGGCCTTCAAGGGAGGCTAGCCTACATCAGGAGGTTTATCTCCAACCTTTCCGGACGATGTCAGCCATTCACCCACCTCATGAAGAAGGGCATTTCATTCGTATGAGATGAAGAATGCTAGCGCACCTTCGACAGCATCAAAGAATATCAGACGAACCCTCCAGTCCTGGTAGCTCCAGTTACTGGAAGACCATTCCTGCTCTATGTACGAGCAACAGAACATTCTCTCGGTGCTCTGTTAGCACAAAATAACGAGGCAGGCCATGAGCAAGCTATATATTACCTCAGCCGAATAATAATAGGGCCGGAGCATTGATACACTGTCGTAGAGAAAGAGTGCCTTGCTCTGGTTTTTGCCATTCAGAAGACGCGACACTACGTCACGGGACAAACCATCTATGTCATATCAAGAGTCAACTCCCTTAGGGTCCTCATGACAAAGCCAGCTGCACTTAGCTCTCGCCTCGCTAACTGGACGATATTACTGTCCCCCTACCACATAATCTTTGTCCCACAAAAGGCTGTTAAAGGTCAAGCTCTGGCAGTCTTTTTAGCAGCTCATCCAGGTTCGGAGTCAACCAAAATAGACGAAGAGATTCCAGATGAGGTCAGCAATTCAAATGTGGCCTTCCATGATATCGTATGGCGGATGTTCTTCGACGGTGCTTCTAGAACTGGGCCTAAGGGCAACATCGTTGCTAGAGTCGGAGTAGTACTGATTTCTCCCTCCGGGCTGGTGATCAATCGAGCTTACTCCCTCACGGAGCCCTATTCAAACAATGTGGCCGAGTACAATGCTTTGGTCATTGGCCTCCGACTTGCAAAAGCGCTGGAGGTAGAGCACCTTGAAGCATACGGTGATTTACAGTTAATCGTCAATCAGATCCGGGGTTCGTACGAGGTTCGCCATGAAGATATGATCCCCTATCACCAAATAGCGATTAACATCATCTCGTCCTTGGAAGGGTTCTTCATAGAACACGTTTCCAGGCTCCAGAACATTGAAGCCGATGCCCTAGCAGGCCTCGCCGCTTCATTAGCAGTTTCGAATCATGCCCATCATCGGGTTGACGTCATAGGTCGTAAGTTGGTCTGTCCTAGGAATAATGTTCAATGTGTTGAGAGTTACTCCGTGCTGACAGTCGACGAAGCACCAGACTGGAGACAACCATTCATTGACTTCGTAGTCTACGACATCCTGCCAGAGAATCCGAAGGAAGCCACTTCTATCAGAAATCGTTCTCTCAGATTCATCTACGATACAGAGATAAAAATGCTATATCGACGATCATACGATGGATTACTGCTTCGATGCCTATCAAATACAGAAGCCAAAGAAGCCGTGCGTGAAGCTCATGGCGGCATCTGTGGGGCCCATCAGCCTGGCCCGAAATTACAGGATCGCCTTCGACGAATGGGCTGTTACTGGCCTACGATGGTTACAGATGCAATAGACTATGCATGAAAATGCAAGGCCTGTCAAGTCTATACAGATTTCATCCACCATCCATCCGAGTTTCTGTATCCGACAGTAGCATTCTGGCCATTCAAAGCATGGGGAATGAACATCATTGGTCCAATCACCACTCCACCTTCGTCCAGAGGACATCGCTTCATACTCGCAATCACAGATTACTTCTCCAAATGGGCGGAGGCTACTCCGCTAGCGGAAGTGAAGACTTCAAACATGATTAGCTTCCTTAAGCATCACGTTATCTATCGCTTTAGACTGCCCCGAAGGATCATCCATGATAATGGTTCGCAGTTCGCAAGCCACGCCTTCTATCGGTTTTACGACAAATACCGAATCCAGAATATTACTTTAACACCATACAACACGACGGCTAATGGTCTGGCTGAAGCATTAAACAAAATAATCATCAAGCTTCTCAAGAAGTTCGTGTCATCAAACAAACGCGACTGGAATGAAAAGCTCAGCGAATGCTTATGGGCATATCGTACTACCAGACGGACTGCCACCGGGAACACACCATTCTCTCTGGTATACGGAAGTGAAGCAATACTCCCACTGGAGACTCAAATCCCCTCACTCCGTGTCGCTCTCACCTACCGATTGACGACAGATGATAATCACCATCGCCGACTACAAGAGTTGGAGGCCCTAGATGAGAAGCGCCTGTTAGCTCAACAACGAATCGAGCTGCACCAAGTCCGTATCTCCGGAACCTTCAACAAAAAGGTTAAAATCAGAACATTCCAAGTGGGCGATCTCGTTCTGGCAGTTCGAAGGTCGATGGTTATGACTTACAAAACTGCCGACAAGTTCCAGTCAAAGTAGGAAGGCCCGTTCATCATCGATGTTGCATTCTCCAATGGAGCTTACCGCCTCGCAAAACAAAATGGAGACTTGCTCATGTTGTCCATCAACGACAAGTTTCTAAAGAAGTATTACGTCTGAAACGACCTCTGCCAGGGTGTTGAGTTATGTGCCATGTGGTAATGTTGAATTCACACCTCGACTACAAATCTGCCAAAGTGATGAGTTATGTGCCCTGTGGTACCGCTGAATTCACATCTCGACTATCCTCCGGGGTATTGAGTTATGTGCCCTATGGTACCGCTAAATTCATATTCCAACTACAAATCCTCCAGGGTGTTGAGTTACGTATCCTCTGGTACCGCTGAACTCACATTCCGGCTCCAAATTTCCCAGCATGACGAGTTACGTACCCTCTGGTACCGCTGAACTCATATCCCACTTTCAAATCTCCCAGAATGACGAGTTACGTACCCTCTGGAATCGCTGAACTCACATCCCGACTACAAATCTTCCAGAATGACGAGTCATGTACCCTCTCGTACCGCTGAACTTCCATTCTGATCCCAAATCTCCAGATTGTCGAGTTACATACCCGCAGTATCGTCGAACTTACATTCTGATCCCAAATCTCCAGATTGTCGAGTTATGTACCTGTAGGTATCGCTGAATTTATACTCTGGTCACTACAGATGAATCTATATCGCATCTTTTAGGTAGTAATGTTTGCCTTTGATTATAAAAAATAGAACAGTTATATCGGAGGACTGGACTTTTACTTCACAATACAAACTCGCTCGTACAAAGAAAGCCTAGAGACGAAAACCTAGGTACAGCAATCTAAGTACAATTTTTTAGTTTTTTTTCTGGAGGGTGATGATAGAGGCTCGGAAAAGCGACGGTAGCTCTGCCTTACTCCTTGGACGATCGGACGTAGCCGTGGCTCTGGTGAAGAAATGCTCTTGGACGTATGGGGAGACTCCCTTGCGCCTTTGGTTGCTAGATCTCTGGATGTCTCTGTAGTACTCTTTCTTTCTTTTCTCCGCTCATCTTCTTTTATAATGGAATATCACCTTGCTATTTATAGGAATGGGGTGTGATCATTAGGGTTTGCAAATGATTGCCTCCTTCAGAAGTCGGCAGTTAAGAATCAATTAATCTGGGCCATTTATCTTGAATATAATAAATTTAAGCAAATAATGTGATTGCATCAAATCTCTGTGGGCAATAAATGTTGATTGCCATAAATATTCGTGATTTGTGATAGCATGCCACGTGTCCAATTTGCTTGATTTGATTTGATCTGGGCAATTATGATGATCGCAACAAATATGATTTTGTTAGGATTTGTTAGCACCCATAATTCTAGGAAAGATAAGACAGCCATATGTCTCAATTGTCGTAAAGAGCACCACGTGCCTCAACTGGACCGTCCTGGCAGAGCCGCATATGGGTGGTCCTCTCAGCCGCATGAAGCATGCAGCCGCATGAGCATGGACAGCCGCATGCGAATGGACAGCCACACGTGGATGGACAGGCGCATAGGGACAGGCAGCTGCATGTAGATGGGCAGCCGCATGGGGATAGGTAGCCGCATGCAGATGGGCAGCCGCTTGGGGATGCGGATAGGCAGCCGCATGCCGATGGGCAGCCGCAAAAATGCAGCGGCCGTATGGAGTGGCCTCGGGACTTGGTGGATGTTGCCATCTTGTAAGGAGATTTTCTCCTCTTTTCTAGGATCACGCCATCATATCAGAGTCATTATTACGTCCTTATGTCAGAGCTGTCAGAGCTGTTATTTGTCAGAGCAGTCGTCAGGGCATTAAATGCAGCCGAATATAGAGAAGAACTATTAAAGGCCACGTGACTGCTATCTGAGCCGCATGGACTTCTGAGTCGCATGGGGATCCTTCTGTCGGAGCCGCATAGGCCTTCCTTTATTTTTTCCATGCTTCTACAAGACCCCCTTCAAAGTTTTCAATTTACAAAATTGAAATACTTTGAATAAGAAGCATGGCCATGTAAAAACTCTTCGGGCCGCATAGGATGTTCTGGCCGTATGGATGTCTCAACCGCATGGCCTCCTCAGCCGCATGGCCATCTGAGCCATATGGGCTTTCCAGCCGCATAGACAGCTTGGCCGCATAGGCTCCTTGCCACGTCTTTATGCCACGTGTGCAAATTTTTGCATTGATTGCCTTTGATTTGCTGTCAGATTTAAAACCGTTTTTTTGGGACAGGATTGCTTTGATAACCGAGGAGTCAGTTACGCTGCACACAGATCGAGGCGTCGGTCTATCTATGAGCTCTGCCTATAAATAGAAGTGTGTTTGGACGAAGATACTTCTTTATTCTGTCTCTGTCTTCGATTCTTCTTGCCCTAGCTTTTCTTATCTTCGTCTTCCTTCTCTTATCAGCAGATAATAATGGCTTCCAAGTCCTCCAAGGTTGCGACGAAGGCTGCGACGAAGGGAAAGGGAGTGGCCTCCACATCGGCTACGGCGCCTAGGGTTTATACCGACGCTCACCCCGTCATTAAGGGTAAGGTCTTGGGAAGATCATCTACTTCGAACCCCTAACGAAGATGGCTCTGTTGCATGCTTTATTCATAATCCTTTAATGCGTCTTTTACCGAACTGTTCAAGCTGTATGGGCCGCATGTCTATCCCACGTTCTAGCCGCATGGGGGTATATCCCATGTCCGAGCCGCATGGGAGTTGTCTAGACTCTTCATAAACTGGACCGCATGATGACCCTTCGAACAGTGCCGCATGAGTCCTCCTGAATCGAGCCGTATGGAGCCCCCATTAAACGGGACTGCATAAGCTCGTCTGGATGAGGCTCCGACCATCTCCTAACTTTGTTTCTTTTTATCTTTGATTCTTACAGAAACCCTGTCGAAGACTGAGATCATTGTGAAGGAAGAGCTGCCGTCCTCTTTCAAACAAGAGTCATCGCTTGTTAAGGAGGAGGTAAAACCAAAAATGGAGGAACAGAAAGGAGAGATGGCACCCATTGCTGTAAAGGAGGAGCCCCAGTCTGACGGCAGTAGTACTGGGAATTCTGACCTTCCTACTTCGGACGAGGATTTTGCTCAAGTACATCCCTCATACGTAAAATGGTTGAGGGATTGGTATATGCGCCCCCGCAACTAGGATTCGTGGGCTCTCATAAATGTCCGTCTTTTGTCTTAATATTTCTATCTGTTTTTAGCTGCTGCAGTTTGTATTTTGCTTCTTTTGGACATTAATGTAATATTTTTTCCTTCTTGTCTGGATGAAATAATAGAGAACTTTTCTGGCTTGCTCATAAGATTTAGTCATGTAAATGTAACTGATTTTGAACAGAATGCATTCGCTCTGTTCTTTGCTTGTAGTAGTTTCCCCAATGGGAGACTTTTTGTGGACCTATTATCCTTGGCGTACCTTGGTTCTGGATACGGATAATAAGTTGGGAGAGAACCAACATACTTACTCAGAGGTAATGAGGACGTGGTAAATATGAGGGTTTTACCGCGGAGTCTTTCTATTCAGAAGTAATGAGGACATGGCAGGAGTGGACTCAGAGGAGGATATTTGTGGTCAACAGAGGACATTTGTGGACCTATTATCCTTGGCGTACTCCGGTTTTGGGTACGGATAATAAGTCAAAAGGGAACCAGCATACTTACTCAGAGGTAATGAGTACATGGCAAGCCTAAAGGTTTCTTCGATGGAACCTTCCAACTCAGAGGTAATGAGGACGTGGTAGGAGTGGGCTCCATGAAGGGGTACATAGAACGACTCAGAGGTAATGAGGACATGGAAGTTCTATGTAGAGGGGTGATTTATTTTTTGGCGGAAGTGAGAAGACTCAAAGGTAACATCGACGTGGTCGTTTTGGGAATTTTGTGGATCTGTTACCCTTTTTTGTGCACTGAGAGTGCGGATAGAGGATCATGATGGAGGAGCTCTTTCAGAAGAATAAGTTCAGAGGTATGGTCATACATGACTTACTACCTAAAAGAGTGAACGAAATGTAAGTTCAGAGGCACCTACGGATACATAACTCAGCAATCTGGGATATTTGGAGGAAGAATGTGAGTTCAGCGGTACTGGAGGGTACATAACTCAGCAATCTGGGATATATGGAGGAAGAATATGAGTTCAGCGGTACTGGAGGGTCATAACTCAGCAATCTGAGATATATGGAGGAAGAATGTGAGTTCAGCGGTACTAGAGGGTACCTAACTCAGCAATCTGGGATATATGGAGGAAGAATATGAGTTCAGCGGTACTGGAGGGTACATAACTCAGCAATTTAGAATTTTGTGAATGTGAGTTCAGCGGTACCGGAGGGTACAAAACTCAATAATCTTGGTTTGGAGAATGTGATTTCAGCGGTACCAGAGGGTACATAACTCAATAATCTAGGGATTTTGTGAATGTGAGTTCAGCGGTACCGACGGGTACATAACTCAATAATCTGGGAGTTGAGCGGTACAGGAGGGTACATAACTCAATAATGTAGAATTGTGGAGAATGTCGTTTAGACATAATACTTCTTCAGGAATTTGCCGTTGACGGGCAACATGAGCAAGTCTCCATTTTGTTTTGCGAGGCGGTAAGCACCATTGGAGAATACAGCCTCAATGATAAATGGCCCTTCCCACTTTGGCTAGAATTTGTCGACGGTTTTGTGAGTCATAACCATCGGCCTCCGAACTGCCAGAACGAGATCGTCCACTTGGAATGTTTTGATTTTAACCTTCTTGTTGAAAGCTTCGGAGATGCGTGCTTAGTATAGCTCGATTCGTTGCTGAGCTAATAGGCACTTTTCATCTAAGGCCTCCAACTCTTGTAGCCGGCGATGGTAGTTATCGTTCGTCGTCAATTGGAAAGTGAGAGCAACACGGAACGAGGGTATTTGAGTCTCCAATATGAGAACTGCCTCACTCCCGTACATAAGGAGAATGGTGTGTTCCCAGTAGCCGTTCGGACTGTAGTACGGTACACACATAATCATTCACCAAGCTTCTCGTTCCATTCGTATTTGTTGGATGATACGACCTTTTTGAGCAACTTGATGATGGTTTTGTTGCAATCCATTTGCCGCCGGATTGTATGGCGTCGAAGCAATATTCTGAATTCGATATTTGTCGCAGAATCGATAGAAGGCGTGGCTTGCGAACTACGAACCATTATCGTAGATGATCCTTCGGGGCAGTCCAAAGCGATAGATGATGCGATGCTTGAGGAAGCTGATCATATTTGAAGTCTTCACTTCTGCAAGCGAAACGGCTTCCGCCCATTTAGAGAAGTAATTCGTGATTGCGAGTATGAAACTATGTCCTCAAAAAGAAGGTGGAGTGATCGGACCGATGATATCCATTCCCCATGCTTTGAATGGCCAGGACGCCACTGTCAGATGTAGAAATTCGGATGGTTGGTGGATGAAGTCCGCGTGGACCTGGCACGCTTTTCACTTTCTTGTATAGTCTATCGCATCTGCTACCATCATGGGCCAGTAGTAACCCATTCGGCGAAGACGGTCTTACAATTTTGGGCCAGGCTGATGGGCCCCACAAACACCGTCATGAGCTTCGCGTACGGCTTCTTTGGCTTCTGCGTTTGACATACATCAAAGCAATAATCCATCGTAGGATCGGCGATACAGCATTTTCATCTCTGTATCATAGAAGAATCTGAGAGAACGCTTTCTGATAGAGGTGGCTTCCTTTGGGTTCTCGGGCAGGATGTCGTAGACTACGAAGTCAATGAATGGTTGTCTCCAGTCTGGTACTTCATTGATCGTCTTAGCGGAGTAACTCGCCACGAATTAAACGTTGTTCTTGGGACAGACCAGTTCATGGCCTATCACGTCCACCAAATGATGAATATGGTTCGGCACTGCTAGAGAAGCGGCAAGGCCTGCTAGGGCATCGGTTTCGATATTTTGGAGTCTGGGGACGTGTTCGATGAAGAACCCTTCAAATAACGAGATAATGTTGATCGCTATTTGGTGATGGAGGATCATGTCTTCATGGTGGACTTCGTATGAACCCCGGATCTGATTGACGATTAACTGTGAATCGCCGTATGCTTCAAGATATTCTACCCCCAACTCTCTTGCAAGTTGGAGGCCAATGACTAAAGCGTTGTACTCGGCCACATTGTTAGAGCAGGGTTCTATGAGGGAGTAAGCGCGATTGATTACCAGTCCAGAAGGAGAAACCAGCCCCACCCCGACTCCGACGACGATGTTGCCCTTGGGTCCGGTCCTTGAAGCACCGTCGAAGAACATTCGCCATATATCATCGTGAGAGGCCGTATGCGATCTGGGATTTCTTCATATATTCTGGCCGACTCCGGATGGGCTACTAAAAAGTCTGCCAGAGCTTGACCTTTAACAGCCTTTTGCAGGATGAAGATCATATGGTAGGGGGACAGTAATATTGCCCATGTAGCGAGGCGAGAGCTGAGTGCCCCTTGTTTAGTCATGAGGACCCTGAGGGGGTTGACTCGTGATATCACATGTATGGTTTGCCCCATGACATAGTGTCGTGTCTTTTCAATGGCGAACACCAGGGCGAGGCATTCCTTCTCCACGGCGGTATATCGGTGTTCCGGCCCGATCATCATTCGGCTGAGGTAATATATAGCTTGCTCATAGCCTGCATCATTGTTTTGTGCTAGCAGAGCGTCGAGGGAATGCTCCATTGCTCGTACATAGAGCAGGAATGGTTTTCCAGCAACCGGGGCCACCAGGACTGGAGGGTTCAACAAATATTCTTTGATGCTGTCGAAGGCACGCTGGCATTCTTCATCCCATACGAATGAGATGCCCTTCTTCATGAGATGGGTAAATGATTGACATCGCCCGGAGAGGTTAGAGATAAACCTCCTGATGTAGGCTAGCCTCCCTTGAAGGCCTCGGAGTTCACGGAGATTTCTTGGAGGACTTATCTCCATGATTGCCTTTGTCTTCTCCGGATCCATATGGATTCCCTGCGCAGTAATGATAAAACCCAAGAATTTTCCACTGGATACACCCAAGAAGGATTTGGTAGGATTTATTTTTAAGTTGTGCGCCCGCATGAGGTCGAATACCGTCCTCAGATCCTGCAGATGGTCTCCCTTATAGCGACTCTTGACAGCGATGTCATCAACATAGCACTCTACAGTCTTGTGTAAGTGGTCCCTGAAGATGATACTCATGGCTCTTTGATATGTGGCACCAGCATTCTTTAAGCCAAAAGGCATGACTGTGTAGTAGTATGTGCCAATCGGTGTTTGGAATGATGTATGCTTTTCGTCGTCGGGAGACGTCTTAATTTGGTTGTACCCCGAGAAGCCATCCATAAATGACATACGTTCGAAGCCGCAGGTGTTGTCAATCATGATGTCTATGATAGAGAGGGAGAACTCATCTTTGGGACACGCCTCGTTCAGATTACGGAAGTCGATGCAGATTCGAATCTTTTTATTCTTCTTGAGAACCGGTACTATGTTGGCGACCCAGTCAGGATGCTGTTTCTTACGAATGAAGCCACTGGATATCAGTTTGTTGACTTTGGCTTCGATCGCATCCATGATGCCTGGGCGGAAGCGTCGTTGCTATTGTTTGACTGGCTTTGCATTTGGCCGAATGTTGAGCTTGTGAAGAGCAACATCGGGGTTTAGCCCTGGCATGTCTTCATAGCTTTAAGCGAACACATCAATATATTCTTTGACAAGTTCCAGTAGTGATTCTTGCTCTTCGTCTGTTAAACTTTTACTAACGAAGATTGGTTTTGGAGAAGGGTCGCTGCCGAGATCCACCTGCTTGACCTCATATTTAGTAGGAGGCTCGCTTTGTTCAAATCGCTTCTTCTATTGCGTATCCAGCTGTTGGGCCCACGGCTCAAATTCGAGGAGTTCAAGAAAGTCTTCACCTTCTTCGTAAGCATCGGCGAATGCCATATTGAGAGATAGGACTTGCTTGAATACATCCCCGATGCTAATATCCAAATCAGAAGTTGGTGATCAGGTTGAGTGTGAATACCAGTCGCATTCCTTATCTGAGCTTTTAGAGGTCGTTGCAGGCGTAACATATCGCAGTCCTCATCGAGTCTTGTTGTAGTAGTCCTGTGGTTTGCCAGCCGGGACCGGCGACTTTAAAGCAATCGTCGACCAGTACCGTAGTTCAAACCTGGCGTAGTCTCCATATCATACCCCTATTTTTGCATGAGGTATTGGATTGGAGGCTATATAGATAGAGAGGCAGTCTTCCGACGTCCAATTCGAGATCGACTTCTTCTATGGTGAAGGGCTGTGGATCATTCTTCCGACCGAAGATGATTGGATGGTCCCCTCCCTCGATTATGCGGTAAGCGTCTTCCACGGGAGTAAGTTAATTTGCGGTGTAGACATTTGTCACCTGTGTGTGTAGGTGAGTGCCTATACCGTGTTCCATAGCATACATTGTACAAAGCTTATTAAGTTCGATGTAGTTCAAAGATAGCCCTTTATTGATGAAGTAAGGTATCTTTTCTAACGGGATTACATCATCTGCGGATGGAACATCAGTGTGAGCAGCCACATACTTGGACAGTTCTGGTTCTTCTTCGGCCACCCCCTGTATAACTAAAGACTGAGAGGATGACTTGGGCAATTTGATCATCAGGGGTTCTGCTGGTGGAGCAGAACGTGGAGTCGTTGGCAAACTAGCAACCCCTAGTTTGGTACTCGATGCTGGGCGGGGAGTGGTTGGCTCGCTAGAAGCCCCAGACTTTACATCGGACTGACGATTCTTTTTGGAAATATGTATCGTCATTGGCTTGTCGGAGGGATTGAGCTTCTCCGTTTGTGGCTGGCCGACTCTAGGCAGTCTAATCGTCAGTGGCTCCATTGTGGGTCTTGGCGCTTGGCCGGACCTTGGCAGCTGGATTATCATTTGCCCCTCTTGTGCCGAGAGGCTGATTGCATCCTTACGCAGAGCGGCCGTAAGGGGTGCGGACTTGCCAGGTTTGCGAGCTTGGAGTTGGATCGTCAGAGGTTCTTCTGATCCTGTGGCTGTCTCAGTTCGAGCTTGCACATCTCCTGTGCCTAGGTGCCTCTTCGACTTTTCGTATAAGTATGAGTCTGAGTAGTAGGATTCGACCCCTTTAAAGGGATCAATGTCGGCAAATTCTGTCCTCACGAAGCCGTATTTGTCGACATACTTGAAGTACTGGTACAGCATGGAAGGCACGATCATGTAATTATGTATCCAAGGGCGTCCCAGGAGAATATTATAGGAAGTGTCCGTATCTATGACGTAAGAGGTCACTTCTGACTAAAGATCGCCAATTTGGCACTTCAAGCGAATCTTCCCAATCGGGTAGCTCCTGCCCGAATTGAAACCGCTGATGGCGGTGCTTATTGGCGTCAGGCGATGCATAGAAATGCAGAGATGATGTAACAGACCCTTCGGGATGATGCTTATGGAGGAACCAGGATCAATATGCATCTGATCCACCTTTACGTCACCGATGTATCCAGTGTAGTATAACGGACGATCATGCAGATTGGTTTTGATGAGCATATCCTACGGCGTGAAGATAATATTGGGCATCGCTCCTGTACAAGCGTTGTCTTAGTGATTTGCAGGCGGGCTCTCTCCCATGAGGTTGACCTGAGCCAGATATGCGTCGACATTCTGGAGTGCATCACTCAAAGCCGTACGAACATCCTTGGAGAGTCTCAGGAGCTCATATAATGATAATTTGGCCGGTGTATTGGCCAATTGTGCCAATATGTCAAAGTTGGAGGGCCTCTCTAGCCCATGAGATGTCTCTTTTCGGAGGGATTTGTCAAAGCGAGTCTCCTTCGGCCTAGGCTTGTCGGTCGTCGGAGGTTGAGAAGGTCCCTGAGCGTCAGCAGTAGCCGGCTGATGTTCTTTAGTTGAGTTATCTGGTGTATGTTGGGATTGAGCACCAGACCGAGTAACGACAACTGCGGCTTCCTCGACATCTGCCGAGATTGTGTGGCAAGATTTGACTTTTTTATTCTTTTTCTTGCCAATGGAGGGTGGTGTGGACTGAGTCACTTCAGGTACCAAGTCAGGATGCACCCACATGACCTTCCCTCATGACGTGGTAAGGGGTACTAGACCAGTAGCCTGATCTCGAGGAGGTGGAAGATTAGCAATCTCCATTGTCGCCAGAGGGACAGGTATCATGCCGTCTTGAGTCTCCGTTGGAGGGAAGCTGTCGAATTATACTGATACCATATTGGCTGCCATGGTCATCTCTTCGAAATAAATGGCCAGAGCCTTCGAATCGATGAGATGTTGGATGTATCGCTTCAGTTGGTAGCAGTTGTGTGTAGCATGGTGGACGTAGCGATGGTAATGACAGTACTTTAGGCTCTCTATTTTTGTCGGCCGAGTTTCCCATCTTGGTGGAGGGAGCTGAATTCTATCTCCTTGTATGAGCATGTCCAAGATGGGCTTGACATGGCCGTCTTCGAAGGAGTAGGTCATTTGCGGCCATTACTTGTCTGCCAGTTTTGACTCAGGCTTCTGGACTGTGTCGGCCACCATAGCCTGCTTGCCCTTGTTGTCCCAATTGTTGGAGGCATTACCACCATTGTTGTTATTGGTATTATGGCGCTTGCCCTTGTCCTCTCCCTTCGAGATGTGCAATCCCAGTTGGCGAGCCTTTTTAAACCTGTCCTCGGCGCTAGTGGCACTGATGATAAACGTTTTCCGGTCCTTAAATTGACTTTCGCCCATCAAGAGGCTGATTGTTGGGAGCAGTCTCTTTTGGCAAATTTTAATTAAGGAGGAATCCGGATTACCAGATGGCAAATTCATTGCGAATTGGCAAAACCGCTCAATATAGTTCCTTGTCAGCTCCTTCTCCCCTTGAACGACGTCCATGAGGGTGGACATTGTGACATCATGTCCTACTTCGTAGAATCTCTCCAAGAACATACGCTTGAAGCTGACGAAGGAGTGGATGCAGTTGTCTGGCATGTTATGGTACCAGTCGAAGGCGACCCCTTCCAATGTCCCGATGAATAATCGTGTAAGGATGGCATCGTCATGGGGTAGATGGTCGGTGGTGACCTCGAAGTAAGTGATGTACCAACTTGCGGAGGTCTTTCCATCATATGGATTGATGTGGAATGGTTTATACTTTGGTGGAAAGGGAACATCTTTCCACGCAGTAGGATACGGTTGTCGTATCCTGAGGTCTTGGCAGTTTTCTCGGGCATGGAACATGGCCCAGAGCTCCTGGACATCTCTTCTTGCTTCCCTGGCCTCATCCGCAGCGGTGGGAGCTGACATTTCAGGAGGATTATTGCCCGGGTTTGGTGCTGCTGAGTTCGAGTCTGCATTGACCGCGGGACCCAAGTTTATTTGGCCAGATGTCCCTCCTTGCAGAGTAGGGAGGGCTGCTTTGATCTCGTCCACCGATTTGACCAAAGTGCGGAGTACGGCCCCCAGAGTGTCGATGCAATGACGATCACTGGGACCATCTTGTTCGTCGTTTGTCATGAATGTCGTCCTCACATGAGTAAAAGTGGAAGGGACGGTGGATGACGTGCCCTCCGAATCATACCCTTGTACTGAAAAGTCATCGGGGTATGTGGGAACGTTCTCCTCTGGTTCGGACTCAGAAGGAATAGTACCCCCAACTTCGGAGCTTGCCTCGTTATGAGAGTCGTGGACGCCCTCGGGGGCGTCGAACCCTGCTGTATCTGATGGGAGAGTTGTTTCCCCGGGCTCGTCTCCTTGGAACATCGGATTGTCGTGGATGTTCGGAGGATTGCTACCCCCAGTTCCAGTGACCCCCAGTAATGCGGATGGTAAATCTCCCGATGTATCAGATTTTGTCTTTGAACGGGTACCTTGGAAAACTCCGGTGGTGGACAACCATTTAGACAACAGTTTCTTAGTCACAGTGATTGAAATCTTCGGGCTGGAAATGTTTATCTTCTTCCCTCTCCCATCGGCGGGGATTTTCTGAGTAGAGTTGCAAGAGACGACGGGAGGCGCCTCATCCCCTGAGCTCGGCTGTTGTAATCTTTGGAAGACGGACTGCCGGTCTTCTCGTACTGTCGCATTGTTGCAACAGCAGTTGACAATAATTTGGGTGCAGTGATGTCCATGGGAGAACTCTTTGCACACCGAGGCCTCTTTTCTTTCCTTACGCTTGTGGAGGATAACCTCACGCAAGTAAGACGGGTCTGGAACGACCATGTTTGCTCCCTAGATTTTGGAAGACTTTTGGAAACCACTCTGTCCGTTTGCCGTCGGGGGCTGGACTCGAGTGGATCTGTACAACTTCCCATCAAAGGCCCGCATAACAGTATGTGGAGCGCTCGGATGGTCAGAGGTTGGGACAGCGGACTGAGCTCGCCAAGCTCGTGCTGTCCTAGACTTCTTCACTCTAGTACATGAGGGCACATAGTAGGAAGAGTCTAAATGGTATTGCAGAGAGTCAGACATATTTTCTCGGGAGCATGCGAGATCGGGAACATAGGAGAGGCGATCGAAGACTGAGCCTGAGCCGCGTGGAGCAGACAGCATGCGGCTGGAATCAACAGTCTTTATGCGGCTGGCAATCGTAGCCGCATGGGCTTTCTTCATGCGGCTGGAAGTCTCGGTCGCATAAGTCTTCTCCATGCGGCTCGAGATCTTGGCCGTATGGGTATTCTGCATCCGGCTGGCAGTTTCGACCGTGTGGGCATTATGCATGCGGCTGGCAATCTTGGCCGCATGAATATTCAGCCTGCGACTAGTACCTCTGTTCGGCTTCTTCCTGGAGCACATAGAATCACTCTTTGCCCATGCAAGTCCAGCATCGTAGTGCTTTTCTCTGCCGAACTTGGGGACATCAGAGTCCTCTATAGCTTGGAGTGGGGCCGCATGAGAGTTGCCTTCGCCGTCTTGGACAGCATAGAGTACTCCGTCCAGAGCTTGGGGAGGAGCAAATGATTTTGGCCTCCACTCCCTGCGAGATTTCTTTGTGCGGGTTCGTTTTTAGACCGGGCCAGTGCTCCCGTCGGAGAGCATTTCTTCAAAGGCCTGTTGGTCGAAGCGGACGACCATCTTCTGTTCTGTGGAGCCAAGTTTGGATGTATCTGATTGCGTCACCAACTTCTCAGCCATGGAGAAGTTTGCCCCAGCAGAGTCGCCATCGTGTTTGCCTTTGATTATAAAAGAACAGAACAGTTATATCAGAGGACTGGACTTTTACTTCACAATACAAACTTGCTCGTACAAAGAAAGCCTAGGGACGAAAACCTAGGTACAGCAATCTAAGTACAATTGTTTGGTTTTTTCTGGGGAAGGTGATGATAGAGGCTCGAAAAAGCGACGGCAGCTCTGTCTTACTCCTTGGACGATCGGACGTAGCCTTGGCTCTGGTGAAGAAATGCTCTTGGACGTGTGGGGAGACTCCTTTGTGCCTTTGGTTGCTAGATCTCTGGAGGTCTCTGTAGTGCTCTCTCTTTCTTTTCTCCACTACTCTTCTTTTGCAAGGGAATGGCACCTTGTTATTTATAGGAAAGGGTGTGATTATTAGGGTTTGCAAATGATTGCCTCCTTCAGAAGTCGGCGGTTAAGGATCAGTTAATCTGGGCCATTCATCTTGAATATAATAAATTTGAGCACTTAATATGATTGTATCAAATCTCTGTGGGCAATAAATGTTGATTGCCATGAATATTCGTGAATTGTGATAGCCTGCCACGTGTCCAATTTGCTTGATTTGATTTGATCTGGGTAATTATGACGATCGCAACAAATCTGATTTTGTTAGGATTTGTTAGCACCCATAATTCCAGGGAAGATAAGACTGCCACGTATCTCAATTATCGCGAAGAGCGCCACGTGTCTCAACTAGACCGTCCTGGTAGAGCCGCATATGGGTGGTCCTCTCAGCCGCATGAAGCATGCAGCAGCATGAGGATGGGCAGCTGCATGAGGATGGGCAGCCGCACGTGGATGGGCAGCCGCATGGGGATGGACAGCCGCATGGGGATAGGCAGTCGCATACAGATGGGCAGCCGCAGGGAGATAGGTAGCCGCATACAGATGGGCAGCCGGATGGGGATGCGGATAGCCAGCCGCATGCAGATGGGTAGCCGCATAAATGCAGCGGCCGCATGGAGTGGCCTCGGGACTTGGTGGATGTTGCCAGCTTGTAAGGAGATTTTCTCCACTTTTCTAGGATCACGCCATCATGTCAGAGTCATTATTACGTCCTTATGTCAGAGCTGTCATAGCTGTTATTTGTCAGAGCAGTCGTCAGGGCATTAAATGCAGCCGAATGTAGAGAAGAACTGTTGAAGGCCACGTGGCTTCTTTCTGAGCTGTATGGAACTATCCGAGCCGCATGGACCCCTGAGCCATATGGACTTCTGAGCCGCATGGGGATCCTGAGCCGCATGGGGATCCTTCTGTCGGAGCCGCATAGGCCTTCCTTTATTATTTTCCATGCTTCTAGAAGTAAATCATGTATGATTATACCTCTGAACTTTCTTCCTAAAAGAGCTCCCTCCTCATGATCCAATACCCACACTTTCAGTGCATAAAAGGGTAACAGATCCACAAATTTTCCGAGACAACCAAGTCGATGTTACCTTTGAGTTGTTTTCACTTCCATCAAAAACAAACCGCCCCTCACGTAGAACTTCCACGTCCTCATTACCTCTGAGTTGTTCTATGTACCCTTCATGGAGCCTACTCCTGCCACATCCTCATTACCTCTGAGTAGGAAGGCTCCATTGAAGAAACCCTCATATTTAATACGTCCTCATTATCTCTAAGTAAGTATGACTGGTTCTCTCTCGTCTTATTATCCGTATTCAGAACTAGGGTACGCCATGGATAATAGGTCCACGAAAAGTCTTCCATTAGGGCAACTACTGCAAGCAAAGAATAGAGCGAAGGTATTCTGTTCATTCATCTCATGAGCAAGCCAAAAAAGTTCTCCATCATTTCATTCAGACAAGAAGAAAAAAGATTACATTGATGTCCAAAAGAAGCAAAACACAAACTACAGTTGAAGACAGACAAAAATATCAAGACAAAGATAGATATTTATGGGAGCCCACGAATCCTAGTTGTGGGAGAGCATATACCAATCCCTCAACCATTTTTCATATGAAGGATCTATTTGAGCAAGAGCCTCGTCCGGAGCAGGAGGATCAGAACTTCCAATACTACCGCCTTCAGACTGGGGCTCCTCCTTTACAGCAACTTCAATGTTGGGAGTGTCTCCCTCCCCTATGGGCGCCAGCTCTTCTTTTTGTTCCTCCATTCTCGGTATCACCTCCTCCTTAACGAGCGATGGCTCTTGTTTGATGAAAGGAGGCAGCAGCTCTTCCTTCACAATAATCTCAGCCTTCGGCAGGGATGCTGCAAGAATCAAAGATAAAAGCAACAAAGTTAGAAGATAGTCAGGGCATTATGCGGCCCAGTCCAAATGAGCTTATACGGTCCTATTTGAGGGAGGTTCATGCGGTTCGATTCAGAGAGACTTATGCGGCTCTGTTCGACGGGTCATTATGCGGTTCAGTTTGTGAAGTGTCTATACGGCCACTAGACAACTCCCATACGGCTCGGACATGGGGTATACCCCCATGCGGCTCGGACATAGGACATACATGCGGCCCTTACAATTTGAACAGTTCGATGAAAATGAGGGACGTATTAAAGGCTTGTGCATAATGCATGCAACAGAGCCGTCTTTGTTAAGGTTTCGAAGTATACGATCCGCCCAAACCCTTACTAGCAAGGGTGGGGTAAACGTCGGGGTAAACTTCAGGCACCGTGGCTGACGAAGAAGCCACTCCCTTACCCTTCGCCGCAGCTGTAGAAGATTTGGGGGCCATTGTTGATTGATGGGTGGAGAAAGAAAGATGAAGGCAGCAACTTAGGGCAAGAAGAGTTGAAGACGAAAGAAAGTAAAGAAGTCTTCCCGTTCCACAAACCCTCTTATTTATAGGCAGATAAAAGGAGGGCTCATGAATCGACGGATGCTTTGATCCTCGTGCTGCATAAAGAACAGAATCGACTCTTCAGACATCGAGGCAAATCTGAATATTTAAAACTGACCCTTGGGATCCTGCCCCAAAAAGCGAATTTAAATTCGAGAGCAAATCAAGGGCAATAAATGAGATACATACGTGGCAGGGAGACGTGGCAGTAGCCTATGTGGCCAGACAGTCCATGCGGCTAGGAAGTCCCTGCGGCTAGAAAGTCCATGCGGCTAGGAAGTTCATGCGGCTAGGAAGTCCATGCGGCGAGGAAGTCCATGCGACGAGGAAGTCCATGCGGTCTGAATATCCTATACGGCCAGAAGAGCTTATATATAGCCATGCTTCTTATTCAAAGTATTTCAATTTTGCAAATTAAAAACTTTGAAGGTGGTTTTGTAGAAGCATGGAAAAAGACAAGGAAAGCCCATGCGGTTCAAAACAGAAGGAGCCTCATACGGCTCATAAGTCCTTCAGGATCCCATACGTCTCACAAATAGAAGGAGCCTCATGCGGCTCCAAAAGTCATTCATGCGGCTCGGATGGCTCCACGCCACGTGGCCTCACGCTGTCCGATCCAACAACTGGCCATAAAGCAGCAGCTTGAATTAATTACTATGACGACAGTCCTGATATTGACAGCTCTGACAAATAACAGCTCTGACATAAAAGTCGAAATGATGACTCTGACATGATGGCGTGTTCCTAGGGAAAAGAAGAAAATCTTTTATAGCTGGCACGATCCACCAACTCTAAAGTTCCTCATGCGGCTTCCACTCCTATGCGGCTGCCAGCCCTATGCGGCTGACACCTTCATGCGGCCGCCATTCTCATGCGGCTGCCTCCTTCATGCGGTAGCCATTTTCATGCGGCTGCTACCCCTATAGGCGCCACCTTTATGTGGCTGCCATCTTCATGCGGCCGTCTCTTTCATGCGGCCGCCATCTTCATGAGGTTGCCCACCCTCATGTGGCCATCACCTTCATACGGTCGCTACCTTCATGCGGCTGCTACCTTCATGCGGCTAGAATTATGGAGGGTCCACCCGTATGCGGTTCACTTAGAGACCGCACTCATGTGGCTCTGTCAGACGCCCCGCTTATGACAGTTGAGACATGTGGCGGTCCTCGCGACAGTTGAGACACGTGGCGATCGTATCCCTCTCGAAGTTATGGCTGCTAGCAAATCATAACAAACCAGATTTGTTACAATCATCATAATTACCCGGATCAAATCAGATTTATTGCAATTAAGCAGATTGAACACGTGGCGGGAGATCCGAGCCTGTCATGACAAAATATGAAGATTCGTGGCAATCATCGTTAATTGCCCATACGGATTTGGTGTAATAAAAAATTAACTGCCCAGATGTGATGCAATCAAGATTAATGGTCCAGATTATTGGCCGCCGAATTTTCAAGGGGCAATGATTGCAAACCCTAATGATCACACCCCACTCCTATAAATAGCAAGGTGCCATTCCCTTGCAAAAGAGATTCACTCCACCCGGCTGGACACACAGAGAGACAAAGGCACGCACAGAAGAGTCTTTCCACACATCCCGAGAGCATTTCTTCATCAGAGCCAAGGCTACGTTCGATCGTCCAAGGAGTAAGACAGAGCTGCCGTCGCTTTCCCGAGCCTCTATCGTCAACCCCCAGAATCAAAAATAAACAATCGTACTTAGATTGCTGTACCTAGGTTTTCATTCCTAGGCTTTCTTTGTGCGAGCGAGTTTGTATTGTGAGTCTAAGTTCAGTCCTCCTATAAAATTGTTCTGTACTTTTACAATCAATAGCAAATAATAGTAGGTCACCTTGCGTCAGAAGATGGGGCGTTCAATTCTGTTGGAGCCTGGTATGGAGTCAATGCTAACTGATTTTGCTCCTGGTCTCCCGCGACAGTGGAGGTCTCTCCTCCGACGTTGAGAAGGGAGGGGGAGGGGGGGTTAGCCTGAACGTCCGTCGCCTGAGATGTGCTTAGTATCTGAAACCTGTTGAGAAGGGAGATACTCAGGTGCTGGCTTTGGGGCGATGAACTGCGAGACTTGGGGGAGCGCGGGGACTGGAGGAGCTGTCGCTTTCTGAGAAGTGGAAGTGGGAGTTAGGAGGAGGAAGGATGGGTCCCGTAGAGGGGATTAAGGGCGTTCTAGGTGTTATGGTTGTAACACCCATATCTCAGAACACGTATTTTGTTAAGCCTGCATGTATCTTGGACCTGTATTTTATTTTCTCAGATTCTGACCTGTAATTGTATTTTGGCTCAGCTTGCAGATTTTGGTTTTCTCGTAAAATGGGTTTTGACATGGCTTGGTTTTATTTTGTGGAGGAGGATTGGTTTGGTTTGGTTCAACATGCATTTGGAACACCTTAGCCTATGCTCCACCCTCAACACAACATAACCACCCTCATTAAAATCCTACCAACCTTTTCTCTCTCCTTATAACTCTTTCATTTATTTTCTCTATCTCCTTCTTTTTCCTTCCTCTACACAACTCACCAACACCCATAGGCAAGTGCACCTTGCCACCACATGAGAACCCTATTTTATTTGTCCATTAGCTAGATTAGGCCATGGAGATCAACATTAGAACTTGACATTTTGTGATTTGGAGTCTCCTTTGTTCTAGATTTAAGTTTTCTCTATTTTCGGATTTACATAGTTTTGATCTATTTTAGTTGGGTTTTTGTGGGTTTTGATGCTACCATGTGGAAGAGAACTCAATTTTACTCAAGTTAGAACTTTAAAAATCTAGATTTGGCTTTGATTTGACCAAGATATGAAGAATGGAATTTTTGGTGTTCTTAATACTTGCTCTCGGCCTGGAGACGAAGACTGCAGCCTGCGCTCTTTAGCGCAGTACTGGACTGTGCATCCCCTCTCGGCCTGCGCTCTTTAGCGCAGCGCCGACCGCGCTGCTTGCCTTTTGGCGAACTGCGCTCAGCCCTATGCGCCATCCATCCATGCGCAGTCTGCTCATGCGCAGTCTACTCATGCGTAGCCTGCTCATGCGCAGTCGGCTCATACGCCATCCATTCATGCGCAGTCTGCTCATGCGCCACCTATACCCCTGCGCAGCTCACCCCTGCGCAGTTGGCTCCCCGTGCAATCTAACCCCGTGCGCTTGGACCCTGCGTACTTCACCCCTGCGTAGTTCAACGCTGCGCCATCTATCTCCTGCGCCAACCATTCCTGCGCCATCCACCCCTGCGCAACCCACTGGCCCATGATGATTTTGTTTTATTTCTTGGACTTGGCTTCTCTTTTGTGGATTAGGTTTTGAGATCTTGTTCCACACAGCACGACTACCTTGACCCCAACACGACCTGGCACGATTTTCAGTATTTGATATGACTAGTACGGTTTTCATGATTTCTGTGATTTATGTTCCAAGTACTTCCTGATTTTCTGGAAAATGACTCGATGGGGTGCATTCATGACTTGTAACCTGATAACTTGATAGTGGCCCGTGGCGGCGCACTGACTTGACTTGACTTGTAACTTGTAACTTGACTTGTAACTTGTAACTTGTAACTCGACTCGTATAACCAACTTGACACCGTAGGTGTTCCTGCTTGCTTGCTTATACAATCCACCTGTCTTGTCTTGCATCATGTCTAGGACGTGACTCCCTGTTTCCCACGGTCAGGGATTTACACTGAATCTGGATTAGGCTAATGATTAGATCAAACTATAGTTCATAGAGAATTTCCAGTCACAGACAATCTCGTTATCTGGGCACTTTAATTGGACTTGTAGCTTGCCGACGAGTAGAGCACATTTCCAGCACACTGTCATGTGTTGTACCCTCTAAGTCACCTAAGGGTATATCGTCTCCTGGGCGATGTACCCAACCATACTCTCAACTCGCGAAAGGATAACTGGATGGTCTGCAGGGCTTGGGACTGGAAAATTCTTATTTCATCTTGTTAGTGATTAGGCTTGTGATAACCCTAGTTAGTTAAAGTAGTAAGCCGTAGTAATTGCTTGGCCGCTTGTGAATGGATGTTGTCTAGCCCTGTCTAAGTCTTGTTTAGTCCCAGTACCTGGTCCTCCTGAACATGATTGTTTTACTTATCTTTAACAATAAATGGGTAGAGACAAGGTGCTATTCAGGCGAAGGGTTACAACCCCGGTCCTTGTTTGGTTTACGGGGTGTAACCTAGCTTCCGGAATGGTTCCATGTCCTTAGTCGTTTATTGTCTTGTTGTTCTCTTATTTACTAGTACTTTCTTCCATTTTTTTATGTTCTGATATGCTAGTTTTGTTCTTATTCATGGCCTCCTTTGTGGTACTTGCTCTTTCTGGGGTTTGACCCAGCTGGTTTTGTGTGGCCAAATTTTGGAGCAGCACCCGAGGATCTACCGAACCTCCAGCCCGATGGTGGCGACTAGAAGGAACCCGGGCTACGAGTGGGTTTTCCACTTTGTTTCGCTCACTCTATTGTAAAATTATTCTTTTGAGGCGTTTAGCCGACGAGCACCTGTTAGCTCGATGCACATTTACTTACTGTCTGCCTACGGGCTGTAAACATGATTAACAAATCCTAGGGTTGATCATGTATGACTAAACTCTTGCTAGTCCTCGCATTTTGTACGACTAGCTTTATGATCAACTGAATATGTAATATTTGGGACGCTTTTATTGTATATTTGGTGGTCAAACATCTTGTACTTATATTACTTGCTTGAGATTGAGACAATAGGCTTGACCTTAAGAGACCGTTGGCTTGCAATAAACCCTCATATCTAGACAGCCGTGACCGTATAGCAAGATGGACTTTATTTTAATATACGTAGCTGGCTATCTTCGCCCCCGCTCTCCAGTATTCTGGTCATGGGGCGTGACATGGTTTAAGTGGTGGCCCATGCAGGTCTTGTCAATCAAGAAATATGAGGATTTACCGATAGATGTCTCAATCAGTACTCGTCCTTGATCTCCTATCATATCCTCTGAATCTCTGGAATCTTGACTTGATCACATGCTTGTATCGTTGATCTGTCCTGGTCCTTCCTTATTGTTTTTCCCTGTGTCGTCTTCTTCAGCCGCACTGTACCTGACCCCGCCGATCAGCAAGGTGGAGCACTTCATGTGGACCAGCAGCCCGAAGATCAAGCCCAACACTCTGGAGTAGCCTCCAGAGTTATGCCTACTAGAGGAGAGCCCCCAGTTCAGCCCGTTCAGCCTACCGAGCCGGATGATGGCACCTTGGTAGGTCTCATCAGGACCTTGATAGCTTTCCAAGATCGTCGAGGAGACGTCTTGCACCAGGTAGTGGCAGATGCTTTGACCAGGGGCGGTCACCCAGGGAACAACGCGGCCAACAGCTTCAAGCGCCTGAACCCTCCATTCTTCGACGGCAGTAAAGATGTGATTGTCGCGGACGCTTGGCTTAAGGATACCGAGGTGATTCTGGAAGCAGCTAGAACACCCGAGAATGAGAAGGTGGCCGTGGTACGGCTATAGTTTCTGGACTTGGCTCGCAGTTGGTGGGCAGCGCAGGCCATGGGATTAGTGGCACCTATTGCTTGGGCAGTGTTTAGAGAAAGATTCCAGACGAAGTATTTTGATGCTGTAGCTCGGTACGACCTACAGACGAGATTTACCAACTTAAAGCAAGGAGGCAGAATAGTTGACAGTTATGCATCTGAGTTTTCTAGACTTAGTAGGTTTGCCCCCACCTTGGTGGCGATCGAGTTTGATAGGGCCCAGCAGTTCCAGCAGGGACTGTATTTGGAGATCTTGTTGGCAGTCGAGCAGTTCGAGCACCAAACATTCGATGCAGTATTGAGAGCGGCTAGGAGGCATGAGTACACCTCCCAGAGGATCGTGGATAGGACCGGAGGTAGGAAGCGGTCCCATAGTCAGATGCACCAGTCATCAGCTCCAGTCCCGGCAGCTAAATGTTTGACTATTGGAACTCCGAGGCGGGCAGCCTCAGTGATGTCGATTCAACATTCGACCCCGACGTACCCACAGCAGCAGAAGCAGAAGCAGACTTCCGCGATGGGATGTTCTCATTATGGGAAGCCAGGCCATGTAGTGGCAGATTGTCGTAGGGCGCAAGGATTGTGCCTAGCTTGTGGAGCGGCAGATCACAAGATAGGAGCTTGCCCAAATAGGGGTAGTTCATCCTCTTCCAATCTAACCAGTCCATCGGTTAGGGGACCAGCACCTGTGCAGCAGCAGCAGTACCCGAGGCCATTGTTGCCTCAGGCCCAGGCATTTTATCAGCAGAACCAGCAGCAGTATACCTAAGCCCAAGTACAGAGCAGGCAGAGAGTTTTCCAGCAGAGGGGACCCACAGCTAGAGGTCAGGCCATAATGATTGCTATGGAAGAAGAAGTTGCACCAGGTGAGGTAGTGGCAGGTACTATTCTCGTCAACTCCTCTCCAGCATTGGTATTTTTTGATTCTGGTGTATCGCATTCATTCATGTCTGCACGATTCGCGACACGGATAGGATTGGAGCCAGAGTCATTATCAGTAAGACTCAATATACTTACTAGTAATGGTCTTGTGGGAGTAGATCGAGTGTTTTCCTCGTGTCGGATCGTAGTTAGCGGTAGAGAGTTCTCTGCTAGATTTATAGAGTTCCCTATGGCAGACTATGATGTAGTCTTAGGCATGGATTGGTTGAGGAACCAGTATGCTAGGATAGACTGCCATGTTGGCAGAGTTGTTTTCAGCAATCCAGGAGAGCCAGAGTTTTTATTTTCCAGAGGCGCAGTGGAACCATCATCCCCAGAGTTGCGGATGGCAGTAGCAGCAGTGCAGTTGCCCAGGATAGTTGAAGAATTTCTAGATGTTTTCCCAGAGGAGCTTCCAGGAATACCGCCAGAACGGGAGATCGAGTTCACTATAGACTTAATCCCCGGAACAGCACCAGTATCAGAGCGAGTCTACAGAATGGCGCCTTCAGAGTTGGAGATTTTGTACAAGATGATTGAAGAACTCAGGAACAAGGGATTCATTCGTGCAAGTGGATCGCCTTGGGGAGCCCCGATGCTTCTTATGAAAAAAAAAAGGATGGTACGTCCAGGTTATGTATAGATTATCGTACCTTGAACTCAGTGACAATCAAGAACAGATACCCTCTTCCGAGGATAGATGACTTGTTTGATCAACTCAAAGGGGCTTCAGTATTCTCGAAGATAGACTTGCGGTCAGGATACCATCATATCAGAGTCAGAGAGCAGGACATCCCGAAGACAGCGTTTAGATCGAGATATGGGCATTGGGAGTTCCTTGTTATGCCCTTTGGAGCGACCAATGCGCCGGCCGTATTCATGGACCTCATAAATCGCATTTTCATGCCTTACTTGGATCAGTTCGTGATCGTGTTCCTAGATGATATCCTGGTCTACAGCAAGAGCGAAGCAGAGCACAAGCAGCATCTCAGAATTGTCCTTCAGACGCTTAGAGAGCATCAGTTGTACGCCAAGTTCAGTAAATGCGAGTTCTGGCTCGATCGCTTTTCGTACTTGGGTCACATCATTACCCGAGGAGGAGTGGAAGTGGATCCCTAGAAGATTGTGGCTATCGAGTCATGGCCAGTTCCTAGTTCAGTGGCAGAGGTTCGCAGTTTCCTTGGATTGGTCGGCTACTACCGACGGTTTGTATCATATTTTACAAGGATTTCACCGCCGATGACCCAGTTGACCCGCAAGGATGTACAGTTTGCTTGGACAGTAGAGTGCCAGGAATTATTTGAAAAGTTGAAGCGAGGCTTGATAACGGCTCCCATTCTCACACTTTCAGATGGGACCGGAGGATTCACAGTTTATTGTGACGCTTCAGGCAGAGGATTGGGGTGTGTCTTGATGCAGCATGGGAAGGTAATATCTTATGCATCACACCAACTTCGTGATCATGAGAAGAATTACCCGACCCACGACTTGGAACTGGCAGCAGTAGTGTTTGTACTTAAGTTGTGGAGACACTACTTGTACGGAGATAGAGTGGAGATATTTACTGATCACAAGTATAATGCCTGTGTTCGTATTACGTATTTTGGGATACGTATACGTATTTTATTCTGTATTGCCTGATTCCTTGTTTAGCTCTCGGCTTGGTTTAACTCTCGGTTTGGGTTGGCTTGGTTCGGCCGGCCCAATGCTTGGTTCATCATTGGCCAAGGGTGGAACACCTTAGCCTATGCTTCTCCTTCATTTCCACCACAACCTCCCTCTTTATTATCCCCACCAACCTTCTTTCTCCTCCATAATTCTCATTTACTTCTCCTTTCCCTACCATTACTCTTCTCCACCAACCAAGAACACCATAGGCAAGTGCAACTTGCTTCCACAAGAGAACCCCTTTTGATGGTTTCATTAGCTTCTCCTCATGATTCTAAACCATATTAGAACTTGTCATTTTCCATTTTGAGGCTTTAATTCTTGTAGATCTAGAGTCTTGCTATTTTCAGATTTTTGGTGGTTTTGATCTATCAAACTTCCTTATTTTCAAGTTTTGATGGTTCCATGTTGTAGAGAATTTCATTCTACCCAATTTTGACCTTTGGAAAGTTGGATTCGGACTTGTTTTGACCAAGATATGGACTGTTGAAGCTTAGATTCAACTTTAGAGTTCTTGCTGTTCTTGCCATTTGGAGAAGACAGTGAACAGTGAGCTAGCTTTTTAGCTTACGCTGCTGAGCTGTACGCTGCTCTTTAGCGAGCGTACACTAGCCTTGGTACGCTGCTCTTTAGCGAGCGTATGCTAGCCTTGGTACGCTGCTCTTTAGCGAGCGTACGCTAGCCTTGATACGCTGCCTGTTCGCAGCGTGTCTTTTGTGTACGCTAGCGTGAGCGTGAGCGTGCCCTAGACCCTTTCGTACGCTAGCTCAAGCGTACGTAGTCTTGAGCGTACGCTAGCTTGAGCGTACGCTGACCTGTAGCTTGAGCGTGCCCTTGTGTATGCTGACCCTTGCGTACGCTTCCCATTGGAAGTGTATGGACCCTTTGGTACGCTAGCTTGAGCGTACGCTGACCTGTAGCTTGAGCGTACGCGTGCCTTGGTACGCTAGCTTAAGCAAGCAAGGTGTACGCTGGCCTGAGCATAGTTTGACCTGAGCGTATGGCCTTTGGCTGACTTGGTCTCATGTCAGCGTGTCAGATTTGGTTTTATTTTTCTTAAGCTTGGCCCTTTTATAGCCCTGTATATTGATATTTTATTAGATATTTTACGCCTTTTGTCCTGAACTTGATAATTGCGAATTTACTTGATATGTTTGGAATTGACAATTGAGCATGACCTGATAGTGACCCGTCGTGGCGCACTCCTGACATGAGTAACCTGACATGACCTGATAGTGGCCCGTCGTGGCGCACTCCTGACAAGTACACTTGACCTGATAACCTGACATGTTATACCTTGATAAGCTGTTGCGACGGCTACCTGACATGACATGACCTGTATAATAACCTGGACACCGTGGGCGATTGTGCTTGTATAAATAATCCAGTCTTGTCTTGCATCATGTCTAGGAGGGGACTCCTGAGTACCACGGTCAGGAGTACCTATTGAAATAAACTAAGGGCTAATAACTAGAGTAATACATTAGTCATGAAGAGATTTTCCAGCTACAGGCAATCTCGTTACCTGGGCACGCCTTGGGATCTGTAGCCTGTCGTCGAGTAGGGCACATTTCCAGCACACTGTCATGTGTTGCACCCTTCAAGCTACTTAAGGGTACATTCGTTTCCTGGACGATGTACCCACCTGAATTCAACTCTAATCTTTTAACCCGGGGAACCTGGATGGTCTGCAGGGCTTGTGGCTGTGGAACAATCTCACTGCATTTTGTAGTAATTAGGCTTTTGACAACCCTAGTTAGTTAAAGTATCAAGCCGTAATTCTTGCTTGGCCGTGAAGTGATTGGACGGAGTCTAACCAGTCTAGTCCTGCCCGGATCCTGTTCCAGATCATTGAACGACCAGAATGCTTGTATTTATTTTACCGATAAATGGTGAGAATTCCAGGCTCTGTTCAGACGAAGGGTTACAACCCCGGTCCTTGTTTGGTTTACGGGTTGTAACCTGGTTATCTGAATAGTTCCATGGTTATCTCGTCGTATATCATCCTGGTGTATTTTCTTTATTTCCAGTTCTTACTTTATTTATATCTTGTGTTGATTGCTGGTTTTGGTTCTTAAGTGAAGCCTCCTTTGTGGCACTTGCTCTTTCTGGGGTCTGACCCAGCTGGTTTTATGTGGCCAGATTTCGGAGCAGCTCCAGAGGATCTACCGACCTTCCAGCCAGATGGTGGCCACTAGACGGAATCCTGGCAACGAGTGGGTTATTTTTGGCTCTCGCACTCTATTGTAAAAATATTCTTTTGAGGCGTTTAGCCGACGAGCACCTGTTTAGCTCGATTGCACTTACTTACTGTCTGCCTACGGGCTGTAACATGATTAACAGATCCTAGGGTTGATCATGTATGACTAAACTCTTGCTAGTCCTGACATTTTGTAACGACTAGCTTCATGATCAACTGAATATGTAATGTTTGGGACGCCTTACTATTGTATACTTAATGATCATACATCTTGTGACTTTTACTTACTTGCTTGTGATTGAGACACTAGGCTTGTTCATGACCTTAAGAGACTGTTGGCTTGTAGATAAACCCTCATGTATCTAGACAGCCGTGACCGTATAGGGAGATGTATTCAATTTCATATACGTAGCTGGCTATGTCTGCCCCCGCTCTCCAGTATTCTGGTTCTGGGGCGTGACATGGTTTAAGTGGTGGCCCGTGCAGGTCTTGTAAATCAAGATATGTGAGGGTTTACCGAATAGATGTCTCAATCAGTATCCGTCCTTGATCTCTGCTCATATCTTCTGAATCACTGGATTCTTGTCCTGATCATATGCTTGTATCGTTGATCTGTCCTGGTCCTTCCTTATTGTTCCCTATGTCGTCTTCTTCAGCGGCATTGTTCGTGGTCCTACCGACCAGCAAGACGGAGCACCTCCCGCGGACCAGCAGCAACCTGGAGATCAAGTCTAGCATTCCGGGGTAGCCTCCAGAGTCGTGCCTTCTGACGGAGAACCACCAGTCCAGCCAGTTCAGCATGTCGAGCCTGATGATGGCACTTTGGTAGGTCTCGTCAGGACCTTGATAGCTTCTCAAGATCGTCGTGGAGATGCATTGCAACAGGCAGTGGCGGATGCTTTGACCAAAGGCGGTCATCCAGGGAACAGCATGGCCAACAGCTTCAAGCGCTTGAACCCTCCATTCTTTGACGGTAGTGAAGATGCTATCGCAGCAGATGCATGGCTTCAGGACACAGAGGTGGTTCTAGAAGCAGCCAAGACTCCAGAGGATGAGAAGGTAGCCGTGGTGCGCCTGCAGTTGTTAGATCTTGCCCGCAGCGGGTGGGCAGCGCAGGCCGTTGGATTAGCAGCACCTATTGCTTGGGCAGTATTCAGGGAGAGATTCCAGACCAAGTATTTTGATGCCGTGGCTCGGTACGATCTACAGACGAGGTTTACCAATCTGAAGCAAGGAGGCAGGACGGTCGACGGATATGCGGCCGAGTTTTCTAGACTCAGTCGGTTTGCTCCCACCCTGGTGGCAACCGAGTATGATAGAGCCCAGCGGTTCCAGCTGGGACTTCACCTGGAGATCTTGTTGGCAGTTGAGCAGTTTGAGCATCAGACTTTTGATGCAGTTTTGAGAGCAGCTAGGAGGCATGAGTATACCTCCCAGAGGATTGTGGATAGAGCCGGAGGTCGGAAGAGATCTCACGGCCAGATGAATCAGTCTTCAGCACCAGCCCCAGCAGCCAGGGCCTTGACTATTGGAGCTCCGAGGCGAGCGACCTCAGTGACATCGGTTCAGCATTCCACTCCGACGTACCCTCAGCAGCAGAAGCAGAAGCAGTCTTCCGCAGTGGGATGTTCTCATTGTGGGAAGCCAGGCCATGTGGTGGCAGATTGTCGCAGGGCACAGGGATTATGTCTGGCTTGTGGAGCACCAGACCATAGGGTTGGATCCTGCCCGAATAGGGGTGGTTCATCATCGTCCAACCTTTCTAGCTCTTCGGTGAGAGGGCCAGCACCGGTCCAGCAACAGTAGCAGTACCCATTGCCGAGGCCCTTGTCGCCTCAGACCCAAGTGTTCCAACAGCAGAACCCCCAGCAGTATGCACCAGTCCAAGCCCAGAGTCAGAGCATGCAGCGAGGATTTCAGCAGAGGGGACCAGTACCCCGAGGGCACGGTCAGGCTATGGTGATGACCGTGGAGGAAGGATTGGCACCAGGAGAGGTAGTGGCAGGTACTATTCTCGTCAACTCCTTTCCAGCTTCAGCTTTATTTGATTCTGGTGCATCGCATTCTTTTATGTCTACACGATTTGCGACACGGGTAGGATTGGAGGCCGAGTCATTATTAGTAAGGCTTAATATACTTACTGGTAACGGACTTGTGGGAGTAGATAGAGTGTTTTCCTCATGTCGGATCATAGTTAGCGGTAGAGAATTCCCCGCTAGATTGATAAAGTTCCCGATGGCCGATTATGATGTGGTCCTAGGGATGGATTGGTTGAGGAACCAGTATGCTAGGATAGACTGCCACATTGGCAGGGTTGTTTTTAGCATTCCAGGCGAGCCGGAGTTTTCTTTCTCCCGAGGCGAAGTTGAGTCATCTCCTCCAGTTTTGCGGATGGCCGTAGCAGCAGTTCAGTTGCCCAGGATAGTCGAGGAGTTTTCAGATGTTTTCCCAGAAGAACTTCCAGGTATGCCTCCGGAGCGGGAGATCGAGTTCACTATATACTTGATTCCCGGGACAGCCCCAGTGTCAGAGAGAGTCTACAGGATGGCACCGTCAGAATTGGAGATATTGTATAAGATGATTGAAGAGCTTAGAACCAAGGGATTCATTCGTGCTAGTGGATCGCCTTGGAGAGCCCCGATGCTTCTTATGAAAAAGAAGGATGGTACGTCCAGGTTATGTGTTGATTATCGTACCTTGAACTCAGTAACAATCAAGAACAGATACCCTCTTCCGAGGATAGATGACTTGTTTGATCAACTCAAGGGGGCTTCAGTATTCTCGAAGATTGATTTGCGCTCAGGCTATCATCAGATCAGAGTCAGATAGCAGGACATCCCGAAGACAGCTTTTAGATCGAGATATGGGCATTGGGAGTTCCTTGTTATGCCTTTTGGAGCAACCAATGCGCCAACAGTATTCATGGACCTCATGAATCGCATCTTCATGCCTTACTTGGATCAGTTTGTGATTGTGTTCTTGGATGACATTCTGGTCTACAGCAAGAGTGAGGCGGAGCATGAGCAGCATCTCCGTATAGTTCTTCAGATCCTCAGAAAGCACCAGTTATATGCCAAGTTCAGTAAATGCGAGTTCTGGCTCGATCGCATTTCGTACTTGGGTCATATCATCACTCGAGGAGGAGTAGAAGTGGATCCCCAAAAGATTGTGGCTATTGAGTCATGGCCAGTGCCCAGCACAGTTGCAGAGGTTCATAGTTTTCTTGGATTGGCCGGCTACTACCGGCAGTTTATTTCAGATTTTGCTCGAATTTCAGCGCCATTGACCCAGTTGACCCGCAAGGATGCGCAGTTTGCTTGGACAGCAAAGTGTCAGAGTTCTTTTGAGCAGTTGAAGCGAGGCCTGATAACAGCTCCTATTCTCACGCTTCCAGATGGAACTGGAGGATTCTCAGTATAATGTGATGCTTCGGGCAGAGGCCTAGGATGTGTTCTGATGCAACATGGGAAGGTGAGAGCTTATGCATCACGACAACTTCGTAATCATAAGAGGAATTACCCAACCCATGACTTGGAGCTGGCAGCAGTAGTGTTTGCACTTAAGTTATGGAGGTACTATTTGTATGGAGATAGGGTGGAGATTTTTACCGACCACAAGAGCCTGAAGTATGTTTTCACCCAGAAGGATCTTAACATGCGTCAGAGAAGGTGGCTGGAGCTTCTTGTGGATTATGATGTCAACCTGCAGTATCATCCTGGGAATGCCAATGTCGTAGCAGATTCATTGAGTAGGAGAGCCGGAGCTTATTTCCTAACAGCACAGCCAGAATTGTTAGCAGATCTTCAGAAGATGGGTATAGAAGTTATTTTCCCTTCCAGTGTGGCATTGATGGCCAGTATGCAAGTTCAGTCCACTATAGTCGAGAGGATCCGGAAGGCGCAGTCGGCAGATTCCAAGCTTCAGCGACTCAAAGCCGAGTGTGAGGCGGGACGAAGACCAGAGTTATATATTCATGAGGATGGTATACTTCGACATGGTAAGCGTCTTTGTGTACCCAGCGGAGATATCCGGCAGGAGATCATGTCAGAAGCACACAGTTCGCAGTATTCCATCCATCTCGGCAGTACGAAGATGTACCGTGATATCCGGCAGCATTTCTGGTGGAATGGCATAAAGCGGGAGATAGCTCGGTTTGTCTCTCGGTATTTGGTTTGCCAACAAGTTAAGACTGAACATCAGAGACCGGCAGGACTTCTTCAGCCCTTGCCGATTCCAGAATGGAAGTGGGAGCATGTGACCATGGATTTTGTGACTGGACTACCTAGATCCCCAGCTGGTAGAAATGCTATCTGGGTTATAGTTGACAGGCTCACGAAAGTGGCTCACTTTTTTCCATTCAGAGTTGGTCAGTCGACGGCTCAGTTAGCAGAGATGTACCTCAGGCAGATTGTCAGATTGCACGGTGTGCCAGTCAGTATCACCTCGGACCGAGATTCAAGATTTACGTTACACTTTTGGTGTAGCTTGTAAGAGAGTTTGGGAACTCATCTCCAGTTCAGTTCAGCATATCACCCGCAGACAGATGGCCAGTCGGAGCACATGATCCAGACTCTTGAAGATATGTTACGGTCTTGCACACTTGACTTCGGTGGTTCATGGAAAGATCACTTGCACCTGGTGGAATTCTCGTACAACAACAGTTTCTAGGCCAGTATCCAGATGGCACCGTTCGAGGCACTATATGGTAGGAAGTGCAGATCCCCGCTAGCCTGGGATGATGTTGGAGAGAGACAGATGCTCGGTCCAGAAATGATTGCCCAGACAGTTGAAGTGGTCAGGAGAGTCCGAGATCATCTTCGAGTTGCCCAAGATCGCCAGCGCCATTGGGCCGATTCTCATCGGCGCCCTCTCGAGTTTTCGGTCGGCGATCATGTATTCCTGAGGATTTCGCCTAACTGTGGCGTCATTCGTTTCGGCATACGGGACAAGCTTAGTCCTAGGTATATAGGACCGTTTGACATTCTGGAGCGAGTAGAAGATGTATCATATCGTCTCGCTCTTCTACCGTCGCTAAGCGAGGTGCATGACGTGTTCCATGTATCCCAATTACGACGGTATATCCCAGACCCGAGCCACATCCTGGATCATTCGGAATTGGTTGTTGGTACCAACCTTTCGTATGAGGAGAGGCCCGTATCTATATTGGACCGGAGAGAGAATATCCTCAAGAATAAGACTATCAAGTTAGTCCGAGTTGCTTGGGGTCATCACTCTTTGGGTGAGTCAACGTGGGAGCGTGAGGATGATATTCGTTCGCGATATCCCGACTTGTTTGACTCGTGAGGTATAATGTCTTTCTTATGCCTCCTGCCTTCGATTCCTTGCTTACATGATTGATTGATTGCCTAGTATAGCTTGCTTGTTATTAATGTAGCTTGTCATTGCTCCTCTAGCCTCTTGATTAAATTCCGAGGACAGAATTCTTTTAAGGTGGGTAGAGTTGTAATGCCTGTGTTCGTATTACGTATTTTGGGATACGTATACGTATTTTATTCTGTATTGCCTGATTCCTTGTTTAGCTCTCGGCTTGGTTTAGCTCTCGGTTTGGGTTGGCTTGTTCGGCCGGCCCAATGCTTGGTTTATCATGGGCCAAGGGTGGAACACCTTAGCCTATGCTTCTCCTTCATTTCCACCACAACCCCCCTCTTGTCACACCCCAGAACCAGAATACTGGAGAGCGGGGGCAGACATAGCCAGCTACGTATAACGGAATGGAATCCATACCGCTATACGGTCACGGCTGTCTAGATATGTGAGGGTTTCGCTGCAATCCATCAGTCTCTTAAGGTCATAAAATAGCCTATTGTCTCAATCTCAACCAACAAATTATAATTACAAGATGTCAGATCCCCAAATACACAATAGTAAGGCGTCCCATACATTACATATTCGGAATGATCATGAAGCTAGTGTTTTCCATAAATAAATTCCTTTATTTATTGTGTATCTGGAAAAATTACAACTGTGGGAATCTGATCTAGAAGACGATCACTTTATCCCTTAGACTATGCGAAGAAGAAAAGCTCTCAAAATTTTGACAGTAGATAACTATGTATCCGTACAATGAATGAGAAAAAGAACTCTATTTATAGAGTCAAAAATAATAACTGAAAAGATAACTATCTTCACAGCCTGTGCTTAGTTGAAAATCACGCAGGATTTAACATACGCAAGGTTGTGAGCAGTTACTGGACGTGGCCTGTAACTGTTGGACACATGGCAATCATGCATGAGTCGTGTGCAAGTTACAGGACACGCAGGCGAGAGATCAGTGGCATGGCTGCCACGTACTCCAATTTGATGAAATCCACGCAGACTTGTTGAAGACGAAATCCACGCAGACTCGGGGTAGAAAGCTTCAAAATCCACGCAAACTTGGGGCAAGAAGCTTCAGAATCTACACAGACTTGATGAAGACGAAATCCACGCAGACTTGGGGTTGAAAGCTTCAAAATCCATGCAAACTTGGGGCAAGAAGCTTTAGAATCTACGCAGACTTTGATGAAGAAAACTTTAGAATCCACACAGACTTGGGATAGAACTGCCAGCTGTCTTAATTCAGCGTGCCTCGACTGACACAAAATCTCTGGTAGTGATTGCTTTTGTCAGTCACATTAAATGACAAGAAGCTCTTTTGGTACGCCAACTTGACAAAGGTTGAGTCTTGCTGAAGAAGATTTCGAAAATCACGCAATAGACGGCTGTGATCTCTCGAATTCTGTGCATACGTGGCATACGAAGAGACATTCTTCGACTGTTGTGCTGTCAGTCATAATTACTCTCTGACAAATGATGAGCTGTCTCCCCAGCGTGATTTGTAAATATTGTCTGGATCAACTGAGCGTGACTTTTGACTCTGTCCTGATCAACTCAGCGTGACTGTCATTTTTAAAGGCCTACAAGACCCCCTTCAAAGTTTTCGAAAAATTGAAAAGACTTCAAAATTTTCGAAATACTTTGAAAATAAGATGATAAAATGAAATCAGTCACGCTGTGATGACTTTAAATTTTTCGAAAGTCGGAAAGACTTCGAAGTTCTTTGAGAATATCCAAATGAACTTATTAAATGTCATGATGACTCTTTATTTTTCGAGACTGATTTCATCCAGTTTATGGTGGAATATGAACCGTCGACGAGCTCTGTTATATAAACAGGAAGAGGATTCATTTAATCTTCATCTTACGTCAACATGACACCAAAAGAGAAAGCTGAGGAAGAAGCACGCAAGTTGGGCTTTTGTTCCCATGGTGACCCCACTTTTGGGGGTGAAGAGCCAGAGCCCCTTGTCTTCGAACTCAAAGATGATCCCTTGCAACTAGCCAAGAATTTCTTGAGCTATTTTGGCTTGAATGGCTTGTCCTCTTCTGGTGGGTGCAGCCTCATAGAGCAGCGTGAAGTGTTTAAGGCTCTGTTGCACCGTCTGGGAGTTAGGAGCGTAGAAGGACTAGGTACCAAGCTCAGTCACTCTGGAAAATAGAGCGTGTCTTTTGTGCTTTTGTTGCACTCTTTTTATTTTGTCTTTTGTAAGGCCATCGGTGCATGTCTTGAAGAATAAAGTACAACTTCTGTGTTTAATCTGCGTGCATTAATGAAGAATATTAATTAGCACCCTTTGACTATTTCCAATGTTGCTCTGTCTTCCAAAGCACACGTAACACTCATTCTACGGTTTACGAGCGCTATTTATGCGGATCTTTTCCAAGAATAGACTTGTACTTTGCCCTTTAAATAGATAAAAGAGTTTCACAGATACTCATCTCCCATTCCTCTTCTTCTTTTCTGAGAATGAAATTTTTGGGAGATTTCACTCTCAAACGAGAAAGCAATGTTTTCTAATGTTCGACTTCTGCGCACTGTATCAAACATGAGTTTGCCAATCCTTAGCACCAAACTTGAAGGTAAGTCAGTGTAATACGTGTACTATTTTTGCTGTTTGAAGATAAGCTTTCTGTTTCTGATTTGAACAATACACGCATGTCTCTGTTTGATAAATGCACGCTGAATGATTTCTGTTGATACTTTCTGCAGAAACTTGGCTGAAAATTTTCTTCAGAACTGGCATTGGGGATGTGGATGTTGTGGAGAATATCCTGCTGACATCTACATCAGGGAGCTCATACGCTTTTGACGCGTAAATCAAACAACTCAGAACTCTTCGTGGAATAGAAGGGTCTTCCTCAGATGGTAGGAAGAGCCTTTATACATGAGAGTTGGATGGTGGAGTCAACTCTACCCCGAGAAATAGGGTAGTAGAGTTCTTTTCACGGGAGAACTAGGAATTGTATCCCAAGGTTTGGATACATTCCTGTCTTCCTTGAGAGGCTACCCCCAATCCACCAGTTGTATTGGCAGCACCACGACTTCGGGCTGCCATCCTCTGTGGTTCTCCTCTCGTCTGAGAGAGAAGACCAGAGTTTGATTCCTGCTGATCTGGTCGTGACTGGGACCTAGACAGTCAGGAACTGCCACCAACAACGAACCTGACGAAGAAGGTCCGACGGAGAAGATCCAAAAAAGAAGATAGATCTCTATTAGGTTATTGTTGTGGTGTAGAATGAAAATCGAAGATTTGTAATAGATTTCCATTATAATTTGTAAGAAAGTCTATGAAAATGTAATAGACTTTTTGTGGTGAAATGAGAATGGAAATGATAATTCTTCTATGCTCAAAGATTTGTATTTGTGGATGAATTGTGGACATGATAGATAATGAAATCTTCTTTTCTGTTTTAGAGTATATGATATTATCAGAGGTATTATGGACGTGATAATATGTATGAACTCAAAAGAAAATAGATTGATTTCTATGCAGAGGTCAAAAATGACAAATGAGCAAGTAGATTCGGAATTGATTCAGAGGTTATGAAAACATGATCAATAACGAATCCCCACTTTAATAAATTGATAGAAGATTATGAATGGACGAATAGATGAACGGATGAATCGTCGGATGAACGCAATTAATGGATGGATGAACCGACGGATGAACGTGATGTTTCATTATTTGTAGAACTTCTGCCTATAAATATAGCAGAAATTTGACAAGAACGAACACTTCTTCTTTCAAACATAAAAATGTCGTCTGAAGAAGCATTCAAGAAAATTGGAATTGCCTCAAAAGTTCAGAAAAGCACTGAAGAACACCCTGCTGATCCAGTTCAATCGAAGAAGATGGAAGCAGGCGAAGGTTCGTCTGCACCCAAGCCACCAAGGGACATTCTGGATTTCCTGCTCGAACCAGGAAAGACTGAAGAAGAAGAAGCCATGAGGATGGCTGTTTGCAAGTTCCTCGTGGGTTCTAGCAAGGAGGTTCTCGACTCTTTTGCTGATCACGTCTTCGAGAAGGACGGCAGTGGCCCACATCCAAATGTAGAAAAGGATGATAGTGATCTTCTTTAATATCATGTATCATCATTCATGATAAAAATAAAATAAAAATTTTATTTCTAAACATGAAACTGTCTGATGATTACAAGCATTTACATTTATACATAGTACTTTTTAAGGAATTTGCCATTAATAGGCATCAAAACTTTTCGACCATCCAATTCTGAGAGTTGATAAGCTCCATTTGAGAAAACTTTGCTCACAATATAGGGTCATTCCCACTTTGCGTCAAATTTGCCCTTGCTCATATGAGTCATAGTCATAGGACGTCTGACAGTTAGAACAAGTTCTCCTTTTTGATACGAATTCTGATTTTCTTATTAAAAGCTCTTGAAATTCTAGCTTGATAGAATTCAATATTCTGTTGAGCAGATAATCGCTTTTCATCCAGAGCTTCTAATTCTTGAAGTCGAAGACGATCATTATTTTTTGCAGTGAGTTCATTAGCGATTGCTATCCTTAAAGAAGGAATTTGAATCTCTAATGGAAGAACAGCTTCGCAACCATACACCAGAGAGAAGGGTGTATATTTAGTAGCATTACAAACTGTAGTGCGATAAGCCCACAAACATTCACCGAGCTTCTCACTCCAATTACGTTTGTTAGTAGAGACAAACTTCTTCAGGAGTTTGATGATGGTTTTGTTGAAAGCTTCTGCTAATCCGTTAGCTGCCGGATTATATGCGGTAGAAGCCACATTGTTGATCCGGTGATCGTCACAGAATCGAGTAAACTTCTGACTGACGAACTGTGGTCCGTTATCATGAATAATACGTCGAGGAACACCAAATCTGTAGATGACGTGGTGCTTAATAAAGCAAATGACATTGGACGTCTTAACTTCAGACAAAAGAATGGCTTCGGCCCATTTGGAGAAGTAATCGGTTATTGCAAGAATAAACCGATGACCCTTGGATGACGGCGGATTGATCGGACCAATAATGTCCATGCCCCAAGCTTCGAAGGGCCATGATGCTGCCGTCGGATGTAGAAATTCCGAAGGTTGATGAATAAAATCTGCATGGATTTGACAAGATTTACACTTCTTTGCATATTCGATGGCGTCTGATACCATAGTAGGCCAATAATAACCCATACGTCGAATACGGTCTTGAAGTTTTGGTCCAGGCTGATGTGCTCCACAAATTCCATCATGTGCTTCACGAATAATTTGTTGAGCCTCGTCACCGGCAACACATCGGAGAAGTAAACCATCATAGGCTCGACGATATAAGGTCTTTATTGTATGATTATAATAGAATCGGAATGATCGTCGTCTGATAGATGCTGCTTCACTCGGATCATCTGGAAGAATATCATACAATACAAAATCTAAGAAAGGAAGTCTCCAATCTGTATCCGTATTTTGATTCTCGGCCGAATGACTGAAGATGAATTCCATGCTGGAATCAGATGAAGATGATGAAGATTTACGACTAAATCCAAATCCTCTTGTTGTGTTGACGTCATGAGATGTTGATTCTTCAGTGTCAACTGGAAGTCCTAGGGTCAGGTTATTTTCAAGATGGAACAATTCTCGATTGCGAACAATAATCATTTGTTGTCGTCTAATTGGGATAGCCAACACCGCTGCAAGATTAGCTAGAGCATCAGCTTCTGTGTTACATGCTCGCCTAACATGTTCGATGAAGAATTCTTCAAACGAAGAAGCCATAATTATAGCTGATCTATGATAAGGAACCAGATCTTGATGGCGGACTTCATAAGTACCCCTTATCTGATTGACGATGAGTTTAGAGTCTCCGTACGCCTCCAAATGTTGAATATTTAGATGTTTAGCGAGTTGAAGACCAATGAGTAATGCATTGTACTCAGCTACATTGTTTGAACATGGCTGATCGAGAGAATAAGCTCTTTGGATAGCAAGACCTTCTGGCGATACAAGAACGATTCCAACTCCAGCGACAATATCACCATTAGGACCTATCCTTGAAGCTCCATCAAAGAATAGACGCCAAGTAGGATCTTCTTCAGCAATTTGGTTTGAATCTAGGACTTCATCTGGAATTTCGTCATAGAGTTTTGAATCTTCTGGAATTGAATGAGCAGCCAGAAAATTAGCTAAAGCTTGTCCTTTGACTAACTTCTGAGGAATATAATGCATGTCATACTGAGCAAGTAGGATTCCCCAGTTAGCTAATCGAGAATTCAAAACACTGGGTTTCTTCATCATGATCCGTATAGGATTGATCCTGGAGATAACATGAATAGTCTGGCCAATGATATAATGTCGTGTCTTTTGAACAGCGAACATCAAGGCTAGACATTCTTTTTCGACCGGTGAATATCGAGGTTCAGCTCCGGTCATAGTACGACTGAGATAGTAGATGGCTTGTTCATGACCATTTTGATTCTTTTGAGCGAGTAATGCACCCAATGAATGACTCATTGCTCGAGTATATAGGAGAAATGGAATTCCTGAAACGGGAGGTACCAATACTGGAGGGCTCATCAGATATTGTTTTATATCATCGAATGCTTTCTGACATTCATCATTCCAGACAAAAGAAACACCTTTCTTCATAAGTTTGTTGAATGGTCTGCAGCGTCCTAATAAATTAGAGATGAATCTCCTGATATAAGCGATCCTTCCTTGAAATCCTCGTAGCTCTTTTAAGGTGCGTGGAGGACGCATCTCTTGGATGGCTTTGATCTTCTCGGGATCCACGTGTATACCTTTAGAGGTAATGACGAAGCCGAGAAATTTACCACTAGAGACGCCTAAGAAGGACTTAGTAGGGTTCATCTTTAATTGATGCTTACGCATTAGATCAAATATAGTCTTCAAATCTTGGATATGATCTTCCTTTTGTCGACTTTTGACTGCAATATCATCAACATAGCATTCGACTGTTTTCTGCAAATGTTCACGGAATATAGTGCTCATAGCTCGTTGATAAGTTGCTCCTGCATTCTTGAGACCGAATGGCATAACTGTATAACAGTATGTACCGATCGGCGTTCTGAAAGAAGTGTGCTTCTCGTCATCTGGAAATATTTTAATCTGATTGTATCCAGAATACCCGTCCATGAATGACATCCGCTCAAATCCACAAGTATTATCAATCATGACATCAGTGATTGGTAGAAGAAATTCGTCTTTAGGGCATGCCGCATTGAGATCGCGGAAGTCTATGCATACTCTGATCTTGCCAGTCTTTTTAAGGACAGAAACTATGTTAGCCACCCAATCGGGATGTTGTTCCTCTCTAATAAACCCGGAGGTTAAGAGTTTATTGACTTCAGCTTCAATTGCATCCATAATATCTAGACGAAATCGTCGCTGTTGTTGTTTGACCGGTTTAACATTCGGCAAGATATTGAGCTTGTGAGTTGCAATTTGTGGATCAAGTCCTGGCATATCTTCATAACTCCAAGCGAAGACGTCGATGTAGTCACGAATGAGTTTGATCATGTCTTGCTTATCAGGTTTAGAAAGACTTTCACTAATGAATATTAGTTTGGGAGATCCCTCTTCACCAACATCTATTTGAACAAGTTTGTCTTCAGTCGGAGGTTCTTTTTGCTCGAAACGGAACTCCCATTGATTATCTAATCTTTGGGCCCATTGTTTCGATTCAGGTGAGATTTCAAACTCTTCTTCGTCTTCATCACTTTCTTCAGAATGGTCAATGGAAACCATGTTGGAAGACAGAATGTTGCAGTAGAAGTCCCCGATACTTGTATCGGAAACCCAAGAAGTGGCAATAGAAGAATCAGATCTCTTATCTTCGTCAGACTCGGGATCTTCATGGATAATATTGATAAAAGGAGTAGGAGCTATATAGCCCAATCCGCATTTCGTCCTTCCATATTTCAGAGGAGGAATACGAACAGGCATTTTTCTTCCTTTTCCACTATTGAGGCCAGTCCTGAAGTCATAGCCCATATTTTTTATGATGTCTTTAGATTGCTGACTATAACGACGTAGTTGTAATCTTCCAGTGTCATCATTTTTGTCTTCATCTTCTAAATCAGAAGGACTTTGGGGCCCTTTATAGAAGAATATTGGAATGTCTCCTGGCTTTCTACTGGTAACTAGAAAGTATGAAGATTGTACAGGTTCTAGGGATACATCTGTATGAACAGTCTGTACAACCCCTATGGTTATTGCGTTCAAGTCATCAAACAAATGTAAATAACTATGAACATAATTATACACATCAGCATATTGCAAAGATGGAGACTTTTCATTAAATGTAAAAGCAACAGTATTTACATTGGGAGAAGGCTGAGCCTTAGAGATTTTAGCCAAGTCAATGACTAAAGGGGGAGAAGAAGAACGAGAAGAAGCGTTGTTTCGATTAAGATCGATAACAAATGGCTCAGAAGAGGTGAGCTCCCTTGAAGTTTGAGATGGAAGAATAATCCGCCCTCCAACTGGAATTAGCAGAGTATCCTATTTCATATGTGGAGATACAGGAATTACAGTACGCCCACTGACAGGAATAATCATTGTGTCTTGAGCAACCGACTGAGGTAACGGAGAAATCCATCTACTCACCGGAATAATGAAAGAACCTTTTTCAGGGAGTTTGGGAGATTGTTGCTGAATAGTTCGACCTTTAACAGGAATTATTAAGGTCTCACTTTGTGAATCCTCTTTCTCCATAGCTTGTACAACCCTTGTATACTCTTCTTTGTACATTCAGAAATCATTGAAAAAAGCTTCAACCCCATGGAAGGGATTTATATCAGCAACTTCTTTTTGTACTCTTCCATTGCTATCAATGTATTTAAAACACTGATGAAGAGTAGAAGGCACCACATTATTTTCATGAAAAAAGGGCCTCCCCAGAAGAAGATTATAGGATCCCACGATCTCAATCACATAGAAAGTGACTTTGGATCTGAAATCACCTATTTGAAGCTTCAGATGAATCTTTCCCAAAGGCTCGCTTCGGCTTTGATTGAATCCCAGGATAGTAGTAACCGTCTTAGAGAGCTTGTGAAGAGGGATTTTTAGTTCATCCAACAGACTCTTTGGCATTATGCTTATAGCAGACCCTGGATCAATGAGGATACGATCTATCTTCATTGTATCGAAATAACCGGTATAGTAGAGAGGCCGATCATGTCGATTATCCTCCAATAGTATGTCGTCTTGTGTAAAGGTGATATTTGGGATAATTTCCAATACACTGTTGCAATGTAAGCAAGTGGCAGGTTCTGCATCTGGCTTCTTCAATTGTGCAAGACAAGAGTCAGCTTGTAGAAGTGCTTCACTTAATGTCTCCCGAGTCTCTTTGGAAAGACGTAGAAGTTCAAAGAGGGACATTCTAGCTGGAGTATTAGCAAGCTGAGCTAAAATGTCGAAATTATAAGGCTTTTGAAGTCCAAGAGGAGAGGACTTCTTGATTGGCTTATCAAACCGAGCCTGTTGTTTGCCTTTCTCCAGAGCTGTAGGCTTGGGAGGAACAGGTTCAGTGGATGATTCTTCTTCAGGAGGAACATTAGAAGCATCTTTATCAGCTGTAGGGATATCAAGAGGATCCTCAGAATTTTTGGAATAATCCTTTAGATAAGGTTTCCCCGTTCGAGTAGCACTAACAAGTGCTTCTTCTTTCTTTTTTGGCTCTGTGTCAGGAATAGATCCAAGAGAAGTCATATGACATGATTTAATCTTTCCAGCCTTCTTGGACTTTCGAGAAGTAGTCTTTTGAGGAGAAGGCGATTCAAAATCTGCCACTAGATTAGGATGGATCCACATGATTTCCCCTGTTTCCAAAGTGATTGGCACTAATCCTTCAGACCGTGGAGGAAGAAGATTCATTATGTCAAGACTTACCTTGGGAATAGGAACAATCCCACTTTCAAGAAGTTGAGGAGGGAAATCTCCGAATTGCATAGAGACGACGTTGGAGGTGACGGTCTTCTCTTTTAGAGTAAGAGAGATAGCTCCAGATTTAATCATTTCTTGGATCTTTCCTTTCAGTACATAACATGTACGAATTGTATGACCCAACATTCTGTGATATGGGCAGTATTTGGGATGATCTGTTTTACCAGCTTCATCAGGTTTCTTGATCTCAGGTAATTGTATCTTATTACCTTTCAGCAGACATTCAAAGATACCAAGGACATCGTCGTCATCGAAAGAATATTCTTCTTTGGGGCGAGGTGTTCTTGGTTGTTGAGTTGTAGGAGAGGTTTGAACAGTTGATGCATCTTTGCTCTGAAGATTAACTTCAAGAGTTTCTTTTCCCTTGCGAGCATTGTTTTTATTGTTAGTACCTTGACCTGTTTCTTTAGGAGTCATCTGCACTCCTAAACCTTTGAAGGTTTCAGCACTAATTTCTGCGGCCTTGGCACTAACTATGAAAGAAGGCCAGTCTTGGAATTGAGTGGATCCTGTCCACATGCTGATGATTGGCAACAAGTTTGATTTGCATGTGTCGATGGTGACAGCATCAGGAGTTCCAAGAGGCATCTTCAGAGCTTCTCTTCGAAACCGTTCAATGTACTCTTCTGTAGTTTTATTATTTTTCTGCTTGATTCTAATAAGAGCAGACATAGTCATGTCATTGAGCCCTTCATAGAACCGTTCAAGAAATATCTGTTTGAAACCGAAAAATGAGGTAATGCTCCCATCTGGGAGACTTCTATACCATTCATAAGCCGTTCCCTTGAGACATCCAATAAACACCCGAGTAAGGAGGGCGTCGCTTGGTTGCAGCTGATCAGTCATCACTTCAAAGTAATTAATGAACTGACTTGGAGAAGTGGTTCCATCATAGAATGAGATAGTAGGAGGCTTGTATTTGGGAGGATACGATACTTGCTTCCATTCTATCGGATAAGCTTGTTTGATGCCTAACCTTTGTAAACCATCCTTCTGTTTGAATGCCTCGAATTGAGTTCTGAGATTCCTCAATTCTTCATTAACAATTCCAGAAGATTGTGGAGTTGTAACTTGTAGAGAATAGTTGGGAGGAGGAACAGCATTGTAAGCACTACCTCCAGCTCCAGAGAGACTAGGGTTTGGTTGAGCTGGTCCAGGAGTATTAGATTGTACTGCTGGAGGAACTTGTACTGGACTCATATCAGTGTCAGTTGGTATAGCATCTGGTACAGTCTGTCAATTTTGCATCTGTGTTGCCATGAGTTCATACATCGACTTCATAGTATCAGCCATAGACTTCATTTGTTATTCCAAAGAAGCAATTCTTTGATCTTGAGGAGTCAAGGAAGAAGAAGGTTCATCAGTATTCCCATCAACCATATAAGTTGTGACTGTACGAGGAATTATTGATGAACTGGTAGATGTTGTTTGTTCTAAATCATTGCTTTCTGCATCAAAGTCAATTATAGGGGAACTACCCCCAGTAGGAAGAGGTGGGAAGTTAGATTCTCCAAGGAATTCAGAATCATCTTCAGAGATCAAATTTCTTTGACTAGAGGCCAGGACTCTTGCTCTGGTATTTCTATATACTCCATCTGGACTATCAACTCTACCCCCAGCATCCCAAGAGGTCATATTGACAGAAGCAAACAAAGGCTCATCTTCATCAGGCATGGGTTCACACTGAATCCGATTGAAGACAGATTGTCGTTTTGTTTGACATCTGCATTGCATTGTGACTCTTGGCTGGAAGTCACATTCATGATCAACATGATCATGAGCCATTGATTGACATCTGCATTGAATTATGACTCTTGGATAGAAGTCACATTCAGCATGGTCCTTTGACACAGAATCACTTCTTCTCTTCTGTTGAAGATATTTTCGTAAATCTGTTTGTGAAGATTGAGGAGTATATTTCCTGTTCTTGGGTCTTGACGGCTCTTGATTATATAGAGAATGATTAATATGAGCCACATAGTTTCTTGCATACTCTGTATCTGGATCTCTTATCCTTGTTTCCAACTGGTATGGTTTCTTAACACCAGAAGTGTTAATTTTTGTTCTTAGATCAGTTGGAGGTAACACATTGGTTTTGGACACATGGAGTTTTCCTTCCATTGATCTGGATATTTGCAGAGAAGGAAGAGTTGAACCACCCCCTTGATTAGGAGTTGGTAACAGACCTTTTCTAGACAAATTCTGTGCCTAATTCGAAGAAGTCATAGAAGAAAACATTAAGGAATGTTTCTTCTTAGACTCATTCAAGTTTTGAGACATAGAATGTCCAGAAGGAAGAGTAGTCAAAAGACCATCTCCTTTTCTTTGACTAACAAAATTGTCAGTCAAAGCTGTTCCTGAAGTAAAAACTACAGGAGCAGAAGAAACAACTAAAGAGTTATTTCTTTTCGAAGGGACTTTGTGTGGAAGACCACCCCCAGTTCTGGTAGAACTTGGCAAAGAGGAAGAGATAGCTAAAGAGCTATTCTTCTTAGATGAAATACACGCTGAAACAGGCTTGGTTAAAGAACCAGTGCTGTTGGCGTGACTTTTGACTTTGGAAATACACGCTGGAACAGATTTGGCTAAGGAGCCAGTATTGTTAGCGTGACTTTTGAGGTTGAAATTGCACACTGGAACAGATTTGGCTAAGGAGCCAGTACTGTCAGCGTGACTTTTGAGGTTGAAATTGCACGCTGGAACAGATTTGGCTAAGGAGCCAGTACTGTCAGCGTGACTTTCAACTTTGGAGACACACACTGGAACAGATTTGGCTAAGGAGCCAGTACTGTTAGCGTGATCTTTGATTGCTGTCATCTTCGAGCGCACAAGAGTGTGCGTGCTTGCAGTAGAGTTCTTGCCAGTATTAGGAGCAGACACTGTGGCAGAGACTTCACCATTGGCTGCCAACTGATTCTTAGGGACATAGATATAGTGTCCCTTCGATTTGGCAGTGATGATGGAGGCTGTAGTGGGTTTACCACTCTTAGCCCGCTGCATTTCTTCATAGGCGAGTTGATCGAATTGGATCGTCATCACCTTCTTCGTCGAGCCGATTGACGAAGTATCGCATTGAGTTGTTGCCATCTCAGAAGAGGAGATGGTTTTCCCCAGCAGAGTCGCCAATTTGTTTTCCATAAATAAATTCTTTTATTTATTGTGTATCTGGGAAAATTACAACTGTGGGAATCTGATCTAGAAGACGATCACTTTATCCCTTGGACTATGCGAAGAAGAAAAGCTCTCAAAATTTTGACAGTAGATAACTATGTATCCGCACAATGAATGAGAAAAAGAACTCTATTTATAGAGTCAAAAATAATAACTGAAAAGATAACTGTCTTCACAGCCTGTACTTAGTTGAAAATCATGCAGGATTTAACATACGCAAGGTTGTGAGCAGTTACTGGACGTGGCATGTAACTGTTGGACACATGGCAATCATGCATGAGTCGTGTGCAAGTTACAGGACACGCAGGCGAGAGATCAGTGGCATGGATGCCACGTACTCTAATTTGATGAAATCCACGCAGACTTGTTGAAGACGAAATCCACGCAGACTCAGGGTAGAAAGCTTCAAAATCCACGCAAACTTGGGGCAAGAAGCTTCAGAATCCACGTAGACTTGATGTAGACGAAATCCACGCAGACTTGGGGTTGAAAGCATCAAAATCCACGCAAACTTGGGGCAAGAAGCTTCAGAATCTATGCAGACTTTGATGAAGAAAACTTCAGAATCCACGCAGACTAGGGATAGAACTGCCAGCTGTCTTGATTCAGCGTGCCTCGACTGACACAAAATCTCTGGTAGTGATTGCTTTTGTCAGTCACATTAAATGACAAGAAGCTCTTTTGGTACGCCAACTTGACAAAGGTTGAGTCTTGCTGAAGAAGATTTCGAAAATCACGCAATAGACGGCTGTGATCTCTCGAATTCTGTGCATACGTGGCATACGAAGAGACATTCTTCGACTGTTGTGCTGTCAGTCATAATTACTCTCTGACAAATGATGAGCTGTCTCTCCAGCGTGATTTGTAAATATTGTCTGGATCAACTGAGCGTGACTTTTGACTCTGTCCTGATCAACTCAGCGTGACTGTTATTTTTAAAGGCCTACAGCTAGTCGTTACAAAATGTGAGGACTAGCAAGAGTTCAGTATTACATGATCAACCCCCGGGGCTTGTCAATCATGTTACAGCCCGTAGGCAGACAGTAAGTAAAGCTGCAATCGAGCTAACACTTGCTCGTCGGCTAAACGCCTCAAAAGAATAATTTACAATATTACAGTAGAAGAACAAAAAGAAACCCACTCGATGCCCTGGTTACGCCTGGTGACCACCATCGGGCTGGAAAGCAGGAAGATCCTTTGGTGCTGCTCCGGTATCTGGCCATACAAAACCAGCTGGGTCAGACCCCAGAAAGAGCAAGTGCCACAAAGGAGGCTTCACTTAAGAACTAAAAACCAGCAATTCGCACAAGAATATAATTAAATAAATAAAGATAGTAATTTAAGAAGGAGCATAACAAGTGAATATAAAGAAAACAATCTTGTATTGAATCACTATAAGACAGGATATATAGGAAAAGCATGACAGAATGATAAACGATGAGATAACCATGGGACTATTCAGATAGCCAGGTTACAACCCGTAAACCAAACAAGGACCGGGGTTGTAACCCTTCGTCTGAACGGAACTTGGCTTCTCCCACCATTTATCGGCAAGATAAATATAAGAAATCAGGTCAAGTAACAATCTTGTACATGATCAAGACAAGACTAGACTGATTGAACTTCATCCAACATTTCACGGCCAAGCAATAAGTACGGCTTGATACTTTAACTAACTAGGGTTATCACAAGCCTAATTTCTAACAAGATGCAATGAGATGTTCCTCCAGCCATAAGCCCTGCAGCTAATCCAGGTTATCCAGGCAATTCGGATTCATTAAGCAGTTATCAATAATTATGTGCCCCACACGACGGTGGACTGGAAATGTGCCCTACTCGACGGCAGGCTACACGTCCAAACAATTGCGGCCGGGATAACGGGATTGCCTGTAACTGGGGAAATCTCTCATGACTACTGTATTAATCTAGTTATTAACCTTAGTCACTTTTAGTAGGTACTCCTGACCGTGGTACTCAGGAGTCCCTGTCCTAGACATGATGCAAGACGGGACTGGTTCATTCGTACAAGCACAATCGCCCACGGTGTCCAGGATGTTCATTCTTGTCAGGTCATGTCATGTTAGGTAGCCGTCGCAATAGCTTATCAAGATATAACATGTCAGGTTATCAGGTCAAGTGTACTTAGTCAAGAGTGCGCCACAACGGGCCACTATCAGGTCATGCCAGGTTACTCATGTCAGGAGTGCACCACTACGGGTCACTATCGTGTCAGGCTTAGTTATCAATTCCAAACATATCAAGTAATTCAGGATTATCAAGTTCATGACAAGAGGCGTAAGGATATAAAATGGACGTAAAATATCTAATAAAATATCAATATACAGGGCTATAGAAGAGCCAAGCTTAAGGAAAATAAAACCAAATCTGACACGCTGACATAAGACCAAGTCAGCCAAAGGCCATACGCTCAGGTCAAGCTACGCTCAGGTCAAGCTATGCTCAGGTCAGGCGTATGCAAGTCATACGCTTCCAAAAGGCAGCGTATGGGGTCCATACGACTCCTTGTCAAGCAAGCGAGCGTATGCGAGTCATACGCTTCCAAAAGGCAGCGTATGGGGTCCATATGACTCTTGTCACGCAAGCGAGCGTATGCGAGTCATACGCTTCCAAAAGGCAGCGTATGGGGTCCATACGACTCCTTGTCATGCAAGCGAGCGTATGCGAGTCATACGCTTCCAAAAGGCAGAGTATGGGGTCCATACGACTCCTTGTCAAGCAAGCGAGCGTATGCGAGTCATACGCTTCCAAAAGGCAGCGTATGGGGTCCATACTGCGCTGTGCTAAAGAGCGCGTGCAGCTCAGTGACGCAAGCTAAAAAGCTCGCGCACTGCTCACTGTCTTCTCCAAATCAGCAAGTACTCCCTGGTTGAACCCAAAGCTTCAAAAGTCCATAACTTGGTCAAAACAAGTCCAAATCCAACTTTCAAATGGTCAAAATTGGGTAGAATGAAATTCTCTACAACGTGGAACCATCAAAACTTGAAAATGAACAAGTTTTATAGATCAAAACCACCAAAATCCGAAAATACTTCAATCCTAGATCTACAAAATTCCAAGCTCCAAATGGAGAAAACCCAAGTTCTAATGTTGCTAATAATGAGCTAATAAAGCTATTAGACAAATAAAATGTAGCCCTCAAGTGATAGCAAGATGCAACTTGCCTAGGTTGGTGGTGTGTAGAAGAAGGAAGAAGAAGAAGAAATAAATGGAAATAATGAAGAGAGAGAGTGTTAGGTGGGGATAATAAAGAGGGTGGTTGTGGTAGAAATGTGGGAGGAGCATAGGCTAAGGTGTTCCATGCATATTAAACCAAACCAAACCAAATCAACCCAATTCTCCTCCACAAAATAAACCAAGCCAAGTAAAACCCAATCACGAGAACCAAAGTCCGCAAGTCGAGAAAATAAAATAGATGCCAAAATCCAACTTCGAGTATAATTACGAAATACGGAAAACGGGGGTGACAACTCTACCCACCTTAAAAGAATTCCGTCCTCGGAATTTAATCAAGGGGCTAGAGGGGCAATGATAAGCTATACTAATGATAAGCAAGCTATACTAGACAATCAATCAATCATGCAAGCAAGGAATCGAAGGCATGAGGCATAAGAAAGACATTATACCTCATGAGTCAAACAAATCGGAATATCGCGATCGGAGATCATCCTCACGCTCCCATGTTGACTTACCCAAAGAGTGATGACCCCAAGCAACTCGGACTAACTTGATAGTCTTGCGCTTGAGGTCTCTCTCTTTGGTCAAACAGGGACACGGGCCTATCCTCATGCGAAAGGGTTGGTACCAATAACCGTTTTGAATGATCTAGGATATGGCTCGGGTTCAGGACATACCGTTGTAATTAGGATACACGAAATACGTCATGCACCCCGCATAATGACGGTAGAAAAGCAAGATGAGAGGACACATATACCTCTCGGTCGATTCTGAACCTGAGCCTGGGCTAGGGCAAACTGCCGCGGGTTCTGTTGCTGGAAGGTCTGGGCCTGAGTCGGCAATGGCCTCGGGAACGGGAACTGCTGTTGCTGGTGAATTGGAGCTGGTACTGGAGCTGGTGCTGGTCCCATAACCGAGGGACTAGATATTGTCGATGCTGAATCGACTCTGAATGGGTAGGACCCTACCCTATGGTCCAGTGCCCCACACAACAAGCATAATCCCAACGCCTTGCGACACTCTGACACAACGTGTCCAGGCTTCCCATAATAAGAACAGCCCACAGCGGAAGGCTGTGCTTGCTTCTGTTTCTGCTGAGGGTACGTCGGGGTCGAATGCTGAACCGACGTAACCGAATCCGTCCTTTGGGGAACTCCAATAGTCAAGGCCCTAGCTGCCGGGGCTGGTGCTGAAGACTGGGTCATCTGGCCGTGAGACCGCTTCCGACCTCCGGTCCTGTCCACGATCCTGTGGGAGGTATACTCATGCCTCCTAGCCGCCCTCAAAACTGCATCGAACGTCTGGTGCTCGAACTGCTCGACTGCCAACAAGATCTCCAAATGTAGTCCTTGCTGGAACCGCTGGGCCCTATCAAACTCGGTTGCCACTAAAGTGGGGGCAAACCTACTGAGCCTAGAAAACTCCGATGCATAACTGTCGACTGTTCTGCCTCCTTGCTTCAAGTTGGTAAATCTGGTCTGCAGGTCGTACCGAGCCACAGCATCGAAATATTTCGTCTGGAATCTCTCTCTAAATACTGCCCAAGCAATGGGTGCCACTAATCCCATGGCTTGCACCGCCCACCAACTGCGAGCCAAGTCCAACAACTGCAGGCGTACCACTGCCACCTTTTCGTTCTCAGGTGTCCTAGCTGCTTCCAGAACTACCTCGGTATCCTGAAGCCATGCATCCGCGACAATCGCATCCTCGCTGCCGTCGAAGAAAGGAGGGTTCAATCTCTTGAAGCTGTTCGCTGTACTGTTCCCTGGATGACCGCCTCTGGTTAAAGCATCTGCCACAGTCTGGTGCAAGGCGTCTCCTCTACGATCTTGAGAAGTTATCCAGGCCCTGATGTGGCCTGCTAAGGTACCATCATCCGGCTCAGCAGGCCGAACTGGGGGCTCTCCTCCAGGAGGTATAACTCGGGAGGCAACTCCAGAATGCTGAGCTTGATCTCCAGGTTGCTGCTGGTCCACGGAAGGTGCTCCACCTTGATGATCGGCGGGGTCAGGTACAGTGCCGCTGAAGAAGACGACACAGGAAAAACAATAAGGAAGGACCAGGACAGATCAACGGTACAAGCATGAGATGAAGTCAAGATTCTCAGGGATTCAGAGGATATGAACGGTGATCAAGGACGAATAATGATTGAGACATCTATCGGTAAACCCTCACATTTCTTGATTAACAAGACCTGCATGGGCCACCACTTAAACCATGTCACGCCCAAGAACCAGAATACTGGAGAGCGGGGGCAGACATAGCCAGCTACGTATAACGGAATGGAATCCACACCGCTATACGGTCACGGCTGTCTAGATATGTGAGGGTTTTACTGCAATCCATCAGTCTCTTAAGGTCATAAAATAGCCTATTGTCTCAATCTCAACCAACTAATTATAATTACAAGATATCAGATCCCCAAATACACAATAGTAAGGCGTCCCATATATTACATATTCAGAATGATCATGAAGCTAGTCGTTACAAAATGTGAGGACTAGCAAGAGTTCAGTCATACATGATTAACCCCCGGGGCTTGTCAATCATGTTACAGCCCGTAGGCAGACAGTAAGTAAAGCTGCAATCGAGCTAACACTTGCTCGTCGGCTAAACGCCTCAAAAGAATAATTTATAATATTACAGTGGGAGAACAAAAAGAAACCCACTCGATGCCCTGGTTACGCCTGGTGACCACCATCGGACTGGAAAGCAGGGAGATCCTTTGGTGCTGCTCCGGTATCTGGCCATACAAAACCAGCTGGGTCAGACCCCAGAAAGAGCAAGTGCCACAAAGGAGGCTTCACTTAAGAACTAAAAACCAGCAATTCGCACAAGAATATAATTAAATAAATAAAGATAGTAATTTAAGAAGGAGCATAACAGGTGAATATAAAGAAAATAATCTTGTATTGAATCACTATAAGACAGGACATATAGGAAAAGCATGACAGAATGATAAACGATGAGATAACCATGGGACTATTCAGATAGCCAGGTTACAACCCGTAAACCAAACAAGGACCGGGGTTGTAACCCTTCGTCTGAACGGAACTTGGCTTCTCCCACCATTTATCGGCAAGATAAATATAAGAAATCAGGTCAAGTAACAATCTTGTACATAATCAAGACAAGACTAGACTGATTGAACTTCATCCAACATTTCATGGCCAAGCAATAAGTACGGCTTGATTCTTTAACTAACTAGGGTTATCACAAGCCTAATTACTAACAAGATGCATGAGATGTTTCTCCAGCCACAAGCCCTGCAGCTAATCCAGGTTATCCAGGCAATTCAGATTCATTAAGCAGTTATCAATAATTATGTGCCCCACACGACAGTGGGCTGGAAATGTGCCCTACTCGACGGCAGGCTACACGTCCAAACAATTGCGGCCGGGATAACGGGATTGCCTGTAACTGGGGAAATCTCTCATGACTACTGTATTAATCTAGTTATTAACCTTAGTCACTTTTAGTAGGTACTCCTGACCGTGGTACTCAGGAGTCCCTGTCCTAGACATGATGCAAGACAGGACTGGTTCATTCGTACAAGCACAATCGCCCACGGTGTCCAGGATGTTCATTCTTGTCAGGTCATGTCATGTTAGGTAGCCGTCGCAACAGCTTATCAAGATATAACATGTCAGGTTATCAGGTCAAGTGTACTTAGTCAAGAGTGTGCCACGACGGGCCACTATCAGGTCATACCAGGTTACTCATGTCAGGAGTGCACCACTACGGGTCACTATCGTGTCAGGCTTAGTTATCAATTCCAAACATATCAAGTAATTCAGGATTATCAAGTTCATGACAAAAGGCGTAAGGATATAAAATGGACGTAAAATATCTAATAAAATATCAATATACAGGGCTATAGAAGAGCCAAGCTTAAGGAAAATAAAACCAAATCTGACACGCTGACATAAGACCAAGTCAGCCAAAGGCCATACGCTCAGGTCGAGCTACGCTCAGGTCAAGCTACGCTCAGGTCAGGGTACGCTCAAGTCAGGCGTATGCAAGTCATACGCTTCCAAAAGGCAGCGTATGGGGTCCATACGACTCCTTGTCAAGCAAGCGAGCGTATGCGAGTCATACGCTTCCGAAAGGCAGCGTATGGGGTCCATATGACTCTTGTCACGCAAGCGAGCGTATACGAGTCATACGCTTCCAAAAGGCAGCGTATGGGGTCCATACGACTCCTTGTCATGCAAGCGAGCGTATGCGAGTCATACGCTTCCAAAAGGCAGCGTATGGGGTCCATACGACTCCTTGTCAAGCAAGCGAACGTATACGAGTCATACGCTTCCAAAAGACAGCGTATAGGGTCCATACTGCACTGCACTAAAGAGCGCGCGCAGCTCAGTGACGCAAGCTAAAAAGCTCGCACACTGCTCACTGTCTTCTCCAAATCAGCAAGTACTCCCTGGTTGAACCCAAAGCTTCAAAAGTCCATAACTTGGTCAAAACAAGTCCAAATCCAACTTTCAAATGGTCAAAATTGGGTAGAATGAAATTCTCTACAAACTGGAACCATCAAAACTTGAAAATAAACAAGTTTTATAGATCAAAACCACCAAAATCCAAAAATACTTCAATCCTAGATCTATAAAATTCTAAGCTCCAAATGGAGAAAACCCAAGTTCTAATGTTGCTAAAAATGAGCTAATAAAACTATTAGACAAATAAAATATAGCCCTCAAGTGATAGAAAGATGCAACTTGCCTAGGTTGGTGGTGTGTAGAAGAAGGAAGAAGAAGAAGAAATAAATGGAAATAATGAGGAGAGAGAGTGTTAGGTGGGGATAATAAAGAGGGTGGTTGTGGTGGAAATGAGGGAGGAGCATAGGCTAAGGTGTTCCATGCATATTAAACCAAACCAAACCAAATCAACCCAATTCTCCTCCATAAAATAAACCAAGCCAGGTAAAACCCAATCACGAGAACCAAAATCCGCAAGTCGAGAAAATAAAATACATGCCAAAATCCAACTTCGAGTATAATTACGAAATACGGGAAACGGGGGTGACAACTCTACCCACCTTAAAAGAATTCCGTCCTCGGAATTTAATCAAGGGGCTAGAGGGGCAATGATAAGCTATACTAATGATAAGCAAGCTATACTAGACAATCAATCAATCATGCAAGCAAGGAATCGAAGGCATGAGACATAAGAAAGACATTATACCTCATGAGTCAAACAAATCGGAATATCGCGATCGAAGATCATCCTCACGCTCCCATGTTGACTTACCCAAAGAGTGATGACCCCAAGCAACTTGGACTAACTTGATAGTCTTGCGCTTGAGGTCTCTTTCTTTGGTCAAACAGGGACACGGGCCTATCCTCATGCGAAAGGGTTGGTACCAATAACCGTTTTGAATGATCTAGGATATGGCTCGGGTTCAGGACATACCGTTGTAATTAGGATACATGAAATACGTCATGCACCCCGCATAATGACGGTAGAAAAGCAATATGAGAGGACACATATACCTCTCAGTCGATTCTGAACCTGAGCCTGGGCTAGGGCAAACTGCCGCGGGTTCTGTTGCTGGAAGGTCTGGGCCTGAGTCGGCAATGGCCTCGGGAATGGGAACTGCTGTTGCTGGTGAACTTGAGCTGGTACTGGAGCTGGTGCTGGTCCCATAACCGAGGGACTAGATACTGTCGATGCTGAATCGACTCTGAATGGGCAGGACCCCACCCTATGGTCTGGTGCCCCACACAACAAGCATAATCCCAGTGCCTTGTGACACTCTGACACAACGTGTCCAGGCTTCCCACAATAAGAACAGCCCGCGGCGGAAGGCTGTGCTGGCTTCTGTTTCTGCTGAGGGTACGTCGGGGTCGAATGCTGAACCGATGTAATCAAATCCGTCCTTTGGGGAACTCCAATAGTCAAGGCCCTAGCTGCCGGGGCTGGTGCTGAAGACTGGGTCATCTGGCCGTGAGACCGCTTTCGACCTCCGGTCCTGTCTACGATCATGTGGGAGGTATACTCATGCCTCCTAGCCGCCCTCAAAACTACATCGAACGTCTGGTGCTCGAACTGCTCGACTGCCAACAAGATCTCCAAATGTAGTCCTTGCTGGAACCGCTGGGCCCTATCAAACTCGGTTGCCACCAAAGTGGGGGCAAACCTACTGAGCCTAGAAAACTCCGATGCATAACTGTCGACTGTTCTGCCTCCTTGCTTCAAGTTGGTAAATCTGGTCTGCAGGTCGTACCGAGCCACAGCATCAAAATATTTCGTCTGGAATCTTCCTCTAAATACTGCCCAAGCAATGGGTGCCACTAATCCCATGGCTTGCGCTGCCCACCAACTGCGAGCCAAGTCCAACAACTGCAGGCGTACCACTGCCACCTTCTCGTCCTCAGGTGTCCTAGCTGCTTCCAGAACTACCTCGGTATCCTGAAGCCATGCATCCGCGGCAATCGCATCCTCGCTGCCATCGAAGAAAGGAGGGTTCAATCGCTTGAAACTGTTCGCTGCACTGTTCCCTGGATGACCGCCTCTGGTCAAAGCATCTGCCACAGTCTGGTGTAAGGCGTCTCCTCTGCGATCTTGAGAAGTTATCAAGGCCCTGATGAGGCCTGCTATGGTACCATCATTCGGCTCAGCAGGTCGAACTGGGGGCTCTCCTCAAGGAGGTATAACTCGGGAGGCAACTCCGGAATGCTGAGCTTGATCTCCAGGTTGCTGCTGGTCCACGGGAGGTTGTCACTCCCCGTTCCCAGAATGCGTATTTTTATACATGTACAACTCATGAGTATTTATTTAATATTTATCATGTATTATCCTGTATTTAAATTCCTTTAATTTTATGTTAATCAATTAATCTGCTCTTTAAATTTTCATGTTAATTTATTTCTGTAATTTTATTTCTGCACTTTATTTCCTGCTTTTATTTTCTGCTTTAGCTAGGCTTTAGGTTCGGGTTGGCTTTGATTGGACCCATTGGACCCGGCCCAACTCCCACCTACCACCTCCTTTTCTATTTAAAGCTTACATCTCTTTCTCTCTCCTCATAAACTCACATTCTCACCATTACTCCTCTTCTTCTTCTTCATTACTCTCTCCACCTACCAAACCGTAGGCAAGTACAACTTGCTCCACATGAGAGCCCATATTTTTATGGTTCATTTATCTTCCTCTCGTGATCCTAAGAGAGTTTAGAACTTGGCATTTTTCATTTCGGAGTCTTAATTTTTGTAGATCTAGAAATGAGTTATTTTTGGAGTTTGGTGGTTTTGATCTATCAAACTTCTTTGTTTTTAAGTTTTGATTGTTCTATGTTGCAGAGAGTTTTATTCTACCCAATTTTGACCTTTGGAAAGTTGGATTTGGACTTGTTTTGACCAAGTTAGGGACCTTTGAAGCTTTGGGGTACAACCATGGAGTTCTTACTGTTTGGAGAAGACAGTGAGCAGTGTACACTAGCTTTTTAGCTTGCGTCATTGAGCTGTGCGTGCTCTTTAGCGCAGTGCAGTATGGAGTCCATACGCTACCTTTTTAGGAAGCGTGTGTCTTGCATACGCTACCTTTTGGAAGCGTATGTCGTATGGAGTTCATACGCTACCTTTTGGGAGCGTATGACTTACATACGCTGACTTGAATGGTCAGGAGTCGTATGGAGTTCATACGCTACCTTTTGGGAGCGTATGACTTACATACGCTGACTTGAATGGTCAGGAGTCGTATGGAGTTCATACGCTACCTTTTGGGAGCGTATGACTTACATACGCTGACTTGAATGGTCAGGAGTCGTATGGAGTTCATACGCTACCTTTTGGGAGCGTATGACTTACATACGCTGACTTGAATGGTCAGGAGTCGTATAGAGTTCATACGCTACCTTTTGGGAGCGTATGACTTACATACGCTGACTTGAATGGTCAGGAGTCGTATGGAGTTCATACGCTACCTTTTGGGAGCGTATGACTTGCATACGCTGACTTGAATGGTCAGGAGTCGTATGGAGTTCATACGCTACCTTTTGGGAGCGTATGACTTGCATACGCTGACTTGGATGGTCAGGAGTCGTATGGAGTCCATACGCTGCCTTTAGGGAGCGTATGACTTGCATACGCTCACTTGGATGGTGAGGAGTTGTATGGAGCCCATACGCTGCCTCTTTGACATGAGCGTAGCCTACTTACCCTGGATCTTCTATAGCCCTGTATATTAATATTTTATTAGATATTTAACATCCATTTTATATCCTTACGCCTTTTTGGCATAAACTCGATAAAATCATGATATGATAATATTATTAATATCAATTGTTATGTGGAATGTGCCTTGCGTCCCGATTGATTTTTGGGATACCCAGTATGACTGGGACTTGACCATGAGAGTTATAGATCGACCCCCGTTTAATGCTAATTGACTTTCATGCCTTGTCACCATTGATAATAATGTTTATCTTGACTAAAATTGATCATGCGTTCCTAGTTGGAACTAAGAGACTGGCTAGTCGTCTTATTGAATGAAATGAATAAGACACGTTCATGTTATGGACTATTGTAATCGACTGGCTGATCCCGAATATTGACTTACATGCACATGCAGGCTTCAATCTATTTATTTATTTATTTACTTATTTATTTTCTACAAAAGAAGCATGTGTACTTTATGGTCAAGGCATGATTATCGTAGTTAGATTTGATTGTTGCATTACGCTATGTAAGACCTGCAACCTAACCGCACTGGTATCGTTGTAGAGTTGTGCATATCGTACCCCGTACGAAAGTACTCATTTGAATGACCATGATCCACGGCATGGGATTTCACTCAACGTAGGGACTATTAAGTTAAATAAAATAATGATGGCATGGAGAGAATGGATTCCCGAGTTCTTACATGGCAGCCCCTTGGGACAAGTAATACCCGACGGGCCGGCTGGTTCCCACAGATACTGTAAAACTGCCACACGGGCAGGGAACAGTATCTGCTTTTATTATTATTGTATATTGTATATTGACGGGCGTCCTGCTAGGACTCGTCTAATTCATGTATGGCGCACATGATTGACTGGATAGACTAGCCTTGCTCGCACATGGTAAGAACTGAGGAGTCCCTAATTGTATTATTCCAGGATAACTTGGGACTCACAATAGCAAGCCGTAGTAGTTGAATGGCCGTTTAAATTGATTTGTTTGTGCACTGTACCTACTCTGTTACCCAACTGGGATGATCAGAATGTCAGGACATTACGGGCCAACTTCTGTCCTTGTTTGGTTGGGAGGTTGGCTCGAAGTGTCGTGATGTGATGTGAATCCTAGTGGAAAGCAGAGATCTATTATTATATTCTCTTACTTACTGGTTTTAGTTCTCATGTCATGCTTCCTTGTGGTACTTGCTATTAGAGGTCTAACCTCTCTGGTTTTGCATGGCCAGATTTAGAGTCGGTCCCCGAGGATCCAGCTTACTTCTACCTCCAAGATGGTCAACACTAGAAGGATGATCGCAGGAGAACTCGAGTGGGTTTCTTACTTCACCGTTCGTTTTGTCACTTACTTTATACTTGGCCGTTTGGCACCGACATGTTAGTCGGATTGTCTTGTACTTACTTTTACATAATTGTAATTAACGTCAGACTGCAGCTGATAACAATTGTGTATACTTTTGCTACATCAATCTGGCTATGTTTTGTAAAGCCAGATATCAAGAACATTTTGACTGAGCGTTTGGGACGCCTTACTGCTTTATCTTACATGTTCTCTATTTCTGTTTCTTATTCGAATGATTGAGACAATAGATGTGTAATGACCATAGTAAGACTTTATGTAGTATGCACCCCCTCGTCTGGTTAGACAGCATTGATCGTATTATACGGTATTCATCTACCCGTAATACGTAGCTGGCTGAGTCATTCCCCCGCTCTCCAGTATTTTGGTTCTGGGGCATGACAGAGGTGCTCCACCTTGCTGATCGGCGGGGTCAGGTACACTGCCGCTGAAGAAGACGACACAGGAAAAACAATAAGGAAGGACCAGGACAGATCAACGGTACAAGCATGAGATGAAGTCAAGATTCTCAAGGATTCAGAGGATATGAACGGAGATCAAGGATGAATAATGATTGAGACATCTATCGGTAAACCCTCACATTTCTTGATTAACAAGACCTGCATGGGCCACCACTTAAACCATGTCACGCCCCAGAACCAGAATACTGGAGAGCGGGGGCAGACATAGCCAGCTACGTATAACGGAATGGAATCCACACCGCTATACGGTCATGGCTGTCTAGATATGTGAGGGTTTCACTGCAATCCATCAGTCTCTTAAGGTCATAAAATAGCCTATTGTCTCAATCTCAACCAACTAATTATAATTACAAGATATCAGATCCCCAAATACACAATAGTACGGCGTCCCATACATTACATATTCGGAATGATCATGAAGCTAGTCGTTACAAAATGTGAGGACTAGCAAGAGTTCAGTCATACATGATCAACCCCCGGGGCTTGTCAATCATGTTACAGCCCGTAGGCAGACAGTAAGTAAAGCTGCAATCGAGCTAACACTTGCTCGTCGGCTAAACGCCTCAAAAGAATAATTTACAATATTACAATGGGAGAACAAAAAGAAACCCACTCGATGCCCTGGTTACGCCTGGTGACCACCATCGGGCTGGAAAGCAGGGAGATCCTTTGGTGCTGCTCCGGTATCTGGCCATACAAAACCAGCTGGGTCAGACCCCAGAAAGAGCAAGTGCCACAAAGGAGGCTTCACTTAAGAACTAAAAACCAGCAACCAAGAATATAATTAAATAAATAAAGATAGTAATTTAAGAAGGAGCATAACAGGTGAATATAAAGAAAACAATCTTGTATTGAATCACTATAAGACATGACATATAGGAAAAGCATGACAGAATGATAAACGATGAGATAACCATGGGACTATTCAGATAGCCAGGTTACAACCCGTAAACCAAACAAGGACCGGGGTTGTAACCCTTCGTCTGAACGGAACTTGGCTTCTCCCACCATTTATCGGCAAAATAAATATAAGAAATCAGGTCAAGTAACAATCTTGTACATGATCAAGACAAGACTAGACTGATTGAACTTTATCCAACATTTCACGGCCAAGCAATAAGTACGGCTTGATACTTTAACTAACTAGGGTTATCAAAAGCCTAATTACTAACAAGATGCAATGAGATGTTCCTCCAGCCACAAGCCCTGCAGCTAATCCAGGTTATCCAGGCAATTCGGATTCATTAAGCAGTTATCAATAATTATGTGCCCCACACGACGGTGGGCTGGAAATGTGCCCTACTCGACGGCAGGCTACACGTCCAAACAATTGTGGCCGGGATAACGGGATTGCCTGTAACTGGGGAAATCTCTCATGACTACTGTATTAATCTAGTTATTAACCTTAGTCACTTTTAGTAGGTACTCCTGACCGTGGTACTCAGGAGTACCTGTCCTAGACATGATGCAAGACAGGACTGGTTCATTCGTACAAGCACAATCGCCCACGGTGTCCAGGATGTTCATTCTTGTCAGGTCATGTCATGTTAGGTAGCCGTCGCAACAGCTTATCAAGATATAACATGTCAGGTTATCAGGTCAAGTGTACTTAGTCAAGAGAGCGCCACGACGGGCCACTATCAGGTCATGCCAGGTTACTCATGTCAGGAGTGCACCACTACGGGTCACTATCGTGTCAGGCTTAGTTATCAATTCCAAACATATCAAGTAATTCAGGATTATCAAGTTCATGACAAAAGGCGTAAGGATATAAAATGGACGTAAAATATCTAATAAAATATCAATATACAGGGCTATAGAAGAGCCAAGCTTAAGGAAAATAAAACCAAATCTGACACGCTGACATAAGACCAAGTCAGCCAAAGGCCATACGCTCAGGTCAAGCTACGCTCAGGTCAAGCTACGCTCAGGTCAGGGTACGCTCAAGTCAGGCATATGCAAGTCATACGCTTCCAAAAGGCAGCGTATGGGGTCCATACGACTCCTTGTCAAGCAAGCGAGCGTATGCGAGTCATACGCTTCCAAAAGGCAGCGTATGGGGTCCATACGATTCTTGTCACGCAAGCGAGCGTATGCGAGTCATACGCTTCCAAAAGGCAGCGTATGGGGTCCATACGACTCCTTGTCATGCAAGCGAGCGTATGCGAGTCATACGCTTCCAAAAGGCAACGTATGGGGTCCATACGACTTCTTGTCAAGCAAGCGAGCGTATGCGAGTCATACGCTTCCAAAAGGCAGCGTATGGGGTCCATACTGCGCTGCACTAAAAAGCGCGCGCAGCTCAGTGACGCAAGCTAAAAAGCTCGCGCACTGCTCACTGTCTTCTCCAAATCAGCAAGTACTCCCTAGTTGAACCCAAAGCTTCAATAGTCCATAACTTGGTCAAAACAAGTCCAAATCCAACTTTCAAATGGTCAAAATTGGGTAGAATTAAATTCTCTACAACTTGGAACCATCAAAACTTGAAAATGAACAAGTTTTATAGATCAAAACCACCAAAATCCGAAAATACTTTAATCCTAGATCTACAAAATTCCAAGCTCCAAATGGAGAAAACCCAAGTTCTAATGTTGCTAAAAATGAACTAATAAAGCTTTAGACAAATAAAATGTAGCCCTCAAGTGATAGCAAGATGCAACTTGCCTAGGTTGGTGGTGTGTAGAAGAAGGAAGAAGAAGAAGAAATAAATGGAAATAATGAGGAGAGAGAGTGTTAGGTGGGGATAATAAAGAGGGTGGTTGTGGTGGAAATGAGGGAGGAGCATAGGCTAAGGTGTTCCATGCATATTAAACCAAACCAAACCAAATCAACCCAATTCTTCTCCACAAAATAAACCAAGCCAGGTAAAACCCAATCACGAGAACCAAAATCCGCAAGTCGAGAAAATAAAATACATGCCAAAATCCAACTTCGAGTATAATTACGAAATACGGGAAACGGGGGTGACACCTCTTTATTATCCCCACCAACCTTCTCTCTCCTCCATAATTCTTATTTACTTCTCCTTCCCCCACCATTACTCTTCTTCACCAACCAAGAACACCATAGGCAAGTGCAACTTGCTTCCACAAGAGAACCCCTTTTGATGGTTTCATTAGCTTCTCCTCATGATTCTAAACCACATTAGAACTTGTCATTTTCTATTTTGAGGCTTTAATTCTTGTAGATCTAGAGTCTTGCTATTTTTGGATTTTTGGTGGTTTTGATCTATCAAACTTCCTTATTTTCAAGTTTTGATGGTTCTATGTTGTAGAGAATTTCATTTTACCCAATTTTGACCTTTGAAAAGTTGGATTCGGACTTGTTTTGACAAAGATATGGACTGTTGAAGCTTAGATTCAACTTTAGAGTTCTTGCTGTTCTTGCCATTTGGAGAAGATAGTGAACAGTGAGCTAGCTTTTTAGCTTACGCCGCTGAGCTGTACGCTGCTCTTTAGCGAGCGTACGCTAGCCTTGGTACGCTGCTCTTTAGCGAGCATATGCTAGCCTTGGTACGCTGCTCTTTAGCGAGCGTACGCTAGCCTTGATACGCTGCCTGTTGGCAGCGTGTCTTTTGCGTACGCTAGCATGAGCGTGCCCTAGACCCTTTCGTACGCTAGCTCAAGCGTACGCAGTCTTGAGCGTACGCTAGCTTGAGCGTACGCTGACCTGTAGCTTGAGCGTGCCCTTGTGTACGCTGACCCTTGCGTATGCTTTCCATTGGAAGTATATGGACCCTTTGGTACGCTAGCTTGAGCGTACGCTGACCTGTAGCTTGAGCGTATGCGTGCCTTGGTACGCTAGCTTAAGCGAGCAAGGTGTACGCTGGCCTGAGCATAGTTTGACCTGAGCGTATGGCCTTTGGCTGACTTGGTCTCATGTCAGCGTGTCAGATTTGGTTTTATTTTCCTTAAGCTTGGCCCTTTTATAGCCCTGTATATTGATATTTTATTAGATATTTTACGCCCATTTTATATCCTTACGCTTTTTGTCCTGAACTTGATAATTGCGAATTTACTTGATATGTTTGAAATTGACAATTGAGCATGACCTGATAGTGACCCGTCGTGGCGTACTCCTGACATGAGTAACCTGACATGACCTGATAGTGGCCCGTCGTGGCGCACTCCTGACAAGTACACTTGACCTGATAACCTGACATGTTATACCTTGATAAGCTGTTGCGACGGCTACCTGACATGACATGACCTGTATAATAACCTGGACACCGTGGGCGATTGTGCTTGTATAAATAATCCAGTCTTGTCTTGCATCATGTCTAGGAGGGGACTCCTGAGTACCACGGTCAGGAGTACCTATTGAAATAAACTAAGGGCTAATAACTAGAGTAATACATTAGTCATTAAGAGATTTCCCAGCTACAGGCAATCCCGTTACCTGGGCACGCCTTGGGATCTGTAGCCTGTCGTCGAGTAGGGCACATTTCCAGCACACTGTTATGTGTTGCACCCTTCAAGCTACTTAAGGGTACATTCGTTTCCTGGACGATGTACCCACCTGAATTCAACTCTAATCTTTTAACCCGGGGAACTTGGATGGTCTGCAGGGCTTGTGGCTGTGGAACAATCTCACTGCATTTTATAGTAATTAGGCTTGTGACAACCCTAGTTAGTTAAAGTATCAAGCCGTAATTCTTGCTTGGCCGTGATGTGATTGGACGGAGTTTAACCAGTCTAGTCCTGCCCGGATCCTGTTCCAGATCATTGAACGACCAGAATGCTTGTATTTATTTTACCGATAAATGGTGAAAATTCCAAGCTCTGTTCAGACGAAGGGTTACAACCCCTGTCCTTGTTTGGTTTACGGGTTGTAACCTGGTTATCTGAATAGTTCCATGGTTATCTCGTCGTATATCATCCTGGTGTATTTTTTTTATTTCCAGTTCTTACTTTATTTATATCTTGTGCTGATTGCTGGTTTTGGTTCTTAAGTGAAGCCTCCTTTGTGGCACTTGCTCTTTCTGGGGTCTGATCCAGCTGGTTTTGTGTGGCCAGATTTCGGAGCAGCTCTAGAGGATCTACCGACCGTCCAGCCAGATGGTGGCCACTAGACGGAACCCTGGCAACGAGTGGGTTATTTTTGGCTCTCCCACTCTATTGTAAAAATATTATTTTGAGGCGTTTAGCCGACGAACACCTGTTTAGCTCGATTGCACTTACTTATTGTCTGCCTACGGGCTGTAACATGATTAACAGATCCTAGGGTTGATCATGTATGACTAAACTCTTGCTAGTCCTGACATTTTGTAACGACTAGCTTCATGATCAACTGAATATGTAATGTTTGGGACGCCTTACTATTGTATATTTAATGATCATACATCTTGTGACTTTTACTTACTTGCTTGTGATTGAGACACTAGGCTTGTTCATGACCTTAAGAGACTGTTGGCTTGTAGATAAACCCTCATGTATCTAGATAGCCGTGACCGTATAGCGAGATGGATTCCATTTCATATACGTAGCTGGCTATGTCTGCCCCCGCTCTCCAGTATTCTGGTTCTGGAGCGTGACAACAAGAGCCTGAAGTATGTTTTCACCTAGAAGGACCTTAATATGCGGCAGAGAAGATGGCTTGAGCTATTGGTGGACTACGATGTGGATTTGCAGTATCACCCAGAGAAGGCCAACGTAGTAGCAGATGCGTTGAGCAGGAGAGCCGGAGTTTATTTCCTGACGGCACAACCAAACTTATTGGCAGATCTTCAGAAGATGGGAATTGAAGTGGTTCTTCCTACCAGTGTGGCATTGATGGCCAGTCTACAGGTTCAGTCCAGCATAGTGGAGAGAATCCGGATAGCGCAGTCTAAAGATTCCAAAATTCAGTGGCTCATAGCAGAGTGCGAGGCAGGAAGAAGGCCAGAGTTGTGCATTCATGAAGATGGTACACTTCGGCACGGTACTCGTCTTTGTGTACCCAGTGAAGATATCAGACAGGAGGTCATGGCAGAAGCTCACAGTTCACAGTATTCTATTCATCCCGGTGGCACGAAGATGTACCATGATATTCGTCAGCATTTCTGGTGGAATGGCATGAAGAGGGAAATAGCCCGATTTGTCTCTCGGTGTTTGGTTTGCCAGCAGGTTAAAGCTGAAATCAGAGGCCCGCTGGACTTCTTCAGCCCTTGCCGATTCCAGAATGGAAGTGGGACCATGTGACCATGGATTTTGTGACTTGATTGCCTAGATCCCCGGCTGGTCGAGATGCTATTTGGGTTATAGTTGACTGGCTCATGAAGGTGGCTCATTTTCTTCCATTCAGAGTTGGGCAGTCTACGGCTCAGCTAGCAGAGATGTACCTCAGATAGATTATCAGGCTTCACGGAGTGCCCGTCAGTATCACCTCGGACCGAGATTCAAGGTTTACATCACACTTTTGGCGTAGCCTGCAAGAGAGTTTGGGGACTTGTCTCCAGTTCAGCTCAGCTTATCATCCGCAGACAGATGGCCAGTCAGAGCGCACAATCCAGACCCTTGAAGACATGTTGAGATCTTGTACACTTGACTTCGGTGGTTCGTGGAAAGATTACCTGCACCTGGTGGAGTTCTCGTACAACAATAGCTTCCAGGCCAGCATCCAGATAGCACCATTCGAGGCTCTGTATGGTAGGAAATGCAGATCCCCGCTAGCGTGGGATGATGTTGGAGAGAGGCAGATACTCGGTCCAGAAATGATTGCCCAGACAGTTAAAGTAGTCAGAAGAGTCAGGGATCATCTTCGAGTTTCCTAAGACCGCCAGCGATATTGGGCCGATGCCCATCGACGTCCCTTAGAGTTTGCTATCGGCGACCATGTATTCTTTAGGATCTCGCCTAACCGCGGCGTCATTCGCTTTGGCGTGCGGGAAAAGCTTAGTCCTAGTTATATAGGGCCGTTCGATATCCTGGAGCGAGTAGGAGATGTATCCTATCGTTTTGCTCTTTCGTCGTCGCTAAGTGAGGTGCATTATGTATTCCATGTGTCCCAATTACGACGGTATATCCCGGACCCGAGCCATATCCTAGACCATTCAGAATTGGTTGTTGGTACCAACCTTTCGTACGAGGAGAGGCCCGTGTCTATATTAGACCGGAGAGAGAAGATACTCAAGAACAAGACTATTAGTTTAGTCCGTCTTGCTTGGGGTCATCACTCTCTAGGTGAGTCAACGTGGAAGCATGAGGACGACATCTGATCGCGATATCCCTACCTATTTGACTCATAAGGTATAATGTCTTCCTTATGCCTTATGCCTTCCGTCCTTGCTTGCATACGTGATTGTTTGATTGACTGCTTAGTATAGCTTGCATGTAAATAAGTATGACTTGTCCTTGTCTCTCTAGCCTCTTAAATTAAATTCCGAGGACGGAATTCTTTTAAGGTGGGTAGAGTTGTAACACCCATATCTCAGAACACGTATTTTGTTAAGCCTGCATGTATCTTGGACCTGTATTTTATTTTCTCAGATTCTGGCCTGTAATTGTATTTTGGCTCAGCTTACAGATTTTGGTTTTCTCGTAAAATGGGTTTTGACATGGCTTGGTTTTATTTCTGTAGGTCCTAAAAAATTAAGTTGCACACATCAACAAAGTCAGAAGATCAAGAAATGAATCTTTCAAATGAACTGTGCAGACATCAGATTATACAGTATACAGATTGCGCATACTAGATTGCGCACACTACCAAGCACGTAGGTTGACGTGGCAAATCATCATCATTACCTGACACAAATCAAATCTTCTGACAGCTGACAGCACGGAGAACGAGGCGACCGTTCGTTTAATCGTGCAGCACGGCGCTCGAGGACAGCTGGCAGCGCAATCCATGTTGGCGCAATCCATGTTGGCGCAATCTATTCCTGCGCAGTCCAAGTCTGCGCAATCCAAAGCCAGCGTAATTCAGGTTGCGCGTTCTATCAACATAAATAACAAAATACACGTGGCATTCATGCCATCATTTGTTCATTATGTGGCAACCGTCTATACACAATCATGCGCATTTCAATCAAATGATGCCATGTGTCCAAGACAGTTGGCCCATGATCCAGCAACTGCCTGCGCAGTCTACTGTTGCGCAATCCATCATGCACAGTCCAGAATAACTAAAAGTTGGTTATTTTTCAGAACTCTATAAATAGAGTTTCAAGTCTCCATTCAAGGGAATCAGAGATCAGATCATAGAGAAATCAGACTTTAAAGTTCAGAGAGTCCAGGAGTTCTTGTCCAAGTGCTGCTGCATTCTTCCGAGGCTTTTGCCTTCAACTTTTAAGGCTTTTTGCCTTCAATTCCAGAGTTGTCTTCAACTTCCGAGGCTCCGTCTTCAGAGTTCACATCGTCCAAGGGATAAAGCAATCGTCATCTAGATTGGATTCCTACAGTTGTACCATTCCCAGAATTCAAATTGTAATCTTTTATAAAGTTTGTATCAATAAAGTTCTACACTTTTGTTTTTGCAAACAAAATGGCGACTCTGCTGGGGAAGACTTTCTCCTCCGACGAGGAAGTAGCAACTCAATGTGACGTAGCGTCTATCGGGAAGACGCGGAAGACACTGGTTGTGAAGATCAACCAGACTGCCTACGAAGCCCTGATCAATTCCAAAACCACCCCTTACACTGCAACCACTCCTGCTACGAGCAAAGTGCGCCCAGTGTGGGTCCCAAAGTCTGCTGCACAATCCAAAGTCTCTGCCAGCAAGACTCCTGCGCAGTCCAAGGTTTCTGTCACCAAGCCTGATGCACAACCTGTCTCTGCTACTGCTGCGCAATCTGCTGTTGCCAGTATACAGAGTACTTCATATGCTGCCTTGGCTAAGTACAAGACTCCTATGCCTCTGGCGCAGATGGCTGCCAATCTCTCTGCGCAAACCAACACTCCAGCAACTAGAGTCCACCCTAAGCACTTTATGACAAGAACTCCTGATACGCAAACCACAGTCTCTGTAGACAGAACCAGTGCGCCATCCATTCATGCGCAAACTGCTCCTGCGCAATCTAAGAATGACAGCCTTTTGGCTAAACTCTCTTCTTCTCATAACAAGGGGAAAGGCTCTGCTCCTCTTCCCAAACACACTGTTGCTACGAAGCAATCCACTGGGGGTAATCCTTTGGCTATTCCTCTTCCTCTTCAAAACAAAGGAAAAGGCCCGTTGGTCTTTTCTCAAACTTCCTTGTCTCATGACTTGGAAGACAATAGAGGGAAACGCTCTTTAGCTAACCCTTCTTCACAAAACAAAGGAAAAGGCCCTTTGGTCTTTTCTCAATCTTCTTCAGTTTTTACCGAAGAAGATCAATCTGAATGTGCCTTGGCACCAGTCAGTACTAGAACTCCTTCAAATAAAGATTCTTCTTTCTTTTATGACAAGAAAAATTGTACTGACCGAAGAGGTATTCTGCCTACTCCGGTAGCAGAATTCCAAGATCTCCCAACCCTCAAGATTTCCCATTCCAGACAGGGAAAACTGCTGGTGTCTCAGACAGAAGCCCCTGGGGGTGAGTTTGCTGATTTAAGAATATATCTCAATCGACCAACTTCGGTAAAACATAAGCAACCAATGCCGAAGATGAAACATCAAAGACAAACTTCCAGGGCCAAAGATCCTGACACTTATGCCAATGAAGTGAGCACTTCCCTGTACACTCAAGGGACTAAACATTTGAAGAATCGGAATCATGTTCCGAACGTTATCAAAGAACAGATCTCTCAGAGTTTTCCTCGTCCTGCTGCTGTTCCCGTTCTCCGACAACATCTCAGACAAAGGCGGGATACTATCTCAACACCTTCAGTTTAATCATCTGATCATCATTGCAACCACAAAGTCATCATCCAATGTTGTCAAATAACAAAAAGATCTATCTTTGATCGTCTGACTTTTGCAAACTCTGAAGTAGTTTCAGAGGAAGATGAAGTCTTGTATGCTTCTATCAACATGACTTCCCCAGACACTAGGGGTAGAAGGTGCTCTAAGCATGGCAAACCTTATAAACCAAGCCAACGGTATCTAAATTTACTTCAAGAATCTTCTGAAGGAGTGTTTCGACATACCCGGTCCCGAAGCCGAGATACAATCGGTCAAAGGAATCTTCCTCAAAACCCTTCAAGTTATCTTCCTACTTCTCAGTCAGGAGACGACTCTTTCTCTGACTATAATGCATACAGCGAAAGCTCTAAACAGACAGTGTCTTCCACTGTACCAAGAGAAGTGACAGCTTATGTTGTCAATGAAGATCCAGATGCTTCAACTTCTGCAAATCAAGAACAGCGAATCGCTGCACTAGAAGACAAGCTAAGAACCATGGCTGAAATGGTTGCTAGTATGCATTCTATCATAGTGGCACAACATGCCACACCACCGACTGTACAGTTTGCCATGAAATATAAAAGAACAGAACAATTATCGGAGGACCGAACTTTTACTTCACGTTACAAACTCGCTTGTACAAAGAAAGCCTAGGGACGAAAATCTAGGTACAACAGTCTAAGTACAATTGTTTATTTTAAATTCTGGGGGGTGATGATAGAGGCTCGGGAAGGCGACGGCAGCCCTGCCTTACTCCTTGGACGATCGGTATGCAGCCTTGGCTCCTTGTAAAAAGATGGTTGGCGTTGACGAAGAAATGCTCTTCCTGCTCCTCTGTTGCTCTTCTGGCTTCTCTCTCTCTGTGTATTCTTTTCTCTGACTATTGGGGAGTCTCTCTGTATATACGTATTTTTCTCTCTGAAATTGTATATCTTACAAGGGAATGGCACCTTGCTATTTATAATAGTAGGAGGTGATCATTAGGGTTGCCAATAATTAGCTCTTGGAGATGGCGGCGGCTTGGAGATTGGTCCATCTTGGCCATTCATTTTAATTATGATAAATCTGGGCCATTAGGTGTAGATTACACCAAATCCCATGAGCAATTAATGCTGATTGGAATAAATCTTCCTTATACTGATCTTCTGATATCTACGAATAAATCAGATCTATTCTTCTGCCACGTGTCCCAGATTTATTGGGATCTGACCCAATCTTTAATGGCAGCAAATCTGAGGAATTAATCGGTTTAGGACACGTGTCCTAGGAGCTGCTGGGAGGATCTGGACCGCATGACTAGTGAGCTGCATATGAATGTGAGCCGCATATGAATGTGAGCCGCATATGGTTAAGCCCACGTGTCAGGGCTGCGTGGGCAGTGGCCCTCACTTGAGTCCTTTAACCACAGAGGAGTAATCCTTGTGGGTCGCATAGGTATATATCCGCCTGGGCCGCATGGACATGATCTTCTTGAACCGCATGAGAAGTCCTCGCTCGAGCCGCATGAGACTTTCATGGCCTGAGCCGCATAGAATGGATTCAATTCTGAGCCGTATGAGAAGTCCTTTGCTTGAGCCGCATGAGGCTTCTATGGCCTGAGCCGCATAGGATTTATTCTGAGCCGCATGAGAAGTGAGCCACATACGAATGCCCACGTGGCAAGGCCACGTGGCATTTTTGTGGCTCTCAGGGGATTTGTGTCAGAGATTTCTTTCCTCTTCCCTAGAGATTCATCATTATGACAGAGCCATAATTACCTGCTTTGGTGTCAGGGCTGTCAACTTTTCAGAGGGGTCAGCCGTCATAGCAATTAATGCAGCATGGATCGGAGGGGAGCACAATCAGGCCACGTGTCCTCTGAGCCGTATGGAATGCCTTGGGCCGCATAGCTCCTTATGCCGCATGATTCCCTGAGCCGCATGAGTCCCCTGAGTCGCATGGATCTTTCCTGGCCGCATGAATCATTTCCTTTAGTATTTTCCATGCTTCTACAGGACCCCCTTCAAAGTTTTTAATTTGTAAAAATTGAAATACTTTGAATAAGAAGCATGGCCGTGTTCTTCTAGCCGTATATAAAGTTCTGACCGCATAGGTGTCTCTGCCGCATGAATTATTCAGCCGCATAAGTGACTTAGCCGCAGGAGACTATTCAGCCGTATAGCTTCTTGCCACGTCGTTATTTGCCACGTATGGCAATCTTTAGCACTTAGATATTGTTGATTTTCTTAGAGGCCGCTCTTTGGTGTGGGATCCGAGGAGGCTGGCCTTTATTTTCGTTGGCTTCTTTTGATAACCGAAGAGTCGGTTTACGTGTATGCACGGGGATCGAAACGCTCCGTCTTTGTTTATAAATACGGGTGACTTTAGCCAGAGGGACTTCTTTACCTTCTCTTTCGTTCACTCTTTTTCTTGCCTTCCCTTCCTGATCTTCCTTGTCTTCTCGCCGAAGTAATGGCTCCTAAGTCTTCTAAAGTTATTTCTGCTGCCGCGAAGGGCAAGAGGGTGACGTCCTCGTCAGCCGTCGAGCGTGAAGCACCCGAAATGCCCTCTGATGTTCGTCCAGCTTTTAAAGGTAAGGGTTGCATTTGGATCTTGAGTACCTATAGCTCTGTTGCATATCTATGCACAAGCCTCCTTCCAAATTGATGGCAGAGCCGCATAGGCTGTATGGGCCGCATGACTTTTTTATGCCCGAACCGCATGGACAATGCCCCATGTTTGAACCGTAGAAGAAGGATTTGAACACATAAAGTCTCCTCTGAACGGTGCCGTATGTGTTTTTTAGCAGGCCGAACCGCATAGCATTTTGCGCCGCATGAGTTCTTCTGTTAGAACTGTGTATATTCGTCCAATCCGCATAAGCTATCGAGTTAGAGTCATATGGAACTCCCATCTGATTTGGGCTGCATGAGACTGTATTGACTCGAACCGCATAGGCTTCCTCGCCACTGTATTTCTTGGGACCCAACTGGACTGGGGCCGCATAAGACATTATTGACTTGAACCGCATAGGCTGGCGAGAGCTTCTTTGTTCAGTAGTTTTTTGTTTTAGCCATCTTTTAATCTTGTTTCTTCTTTTTTTTTTCAGTGAACCTCCCAACCAACCCAGCAGGAGAGCTCCTTGTGGGTCCAGCTCAGCATGCTGCAAACGTACAACTTGACGAGTTAATCCGTCGTATAGAGGGTCAGCTACCTGCCAATGAGCCTAAGGAGAGAGTGGCTGCTATTAATAAACAACCTTTCCGCTTTCTTTGTTCAATGATGAATTCGGAGAAGTTGGATGGAGAATTTCTGAAACCGGCTTTCCTCTTTGGGGACGCCTTTTTCATAAAGAACTCCAGATTGCTGGATGTCTCAGAGCACTGGGATTTTTCTGTAGACGGGGTAGAGATTCATATCCCTGAGATGGAGCGGCATTATCCTCTCTCATGGTTTAACATGGTCCCGCGGGGCAGGACTATGGTGGGTTCCCTGACTCCCACCCAACAGGGAATATTTGTGAGCAAAATTCACTACAACAGACGTACAGGTTTAGTATGTGCGGGTTAGGAATCTATGAGTCAGACTGTGATGGGGCTGCTCCCGGGCACTTTTATAAACACAACTGGCCCTAATTTTACCTTCACCCTAGCTGATACATTTCAGAATCAGTTCGCTCACAAGGGGTCTTATCCCATAGGCAGTTTGTCGCTGCTAAATTGGATCAACCCCATTCCCACATGGACTAATCTTACCTCATGGATTTTGAGGCAGTATGGGGACTTCCTTCAGGAAATTGATCTCTACTATGCCATCAGGGGTACCTGCTACGGGTTGCCCATTAACAAGTCCTTATTTATGGCTCTATTGGAGCTGTATAATCGGCGTACAGGAACTTTCTTTGCCCCCGGAGGGGAACTGGGGCTTGCTCTTCATGAAATGAACATTGTGTCTAGATTGTCGTGGGGAGGTGAAGCTTTTGAAGTGTATACACCAACAAACGAAGAACTCGAAGCACTGGACCGACAGTTTCCTGGTTTCGTTGCCGTGTACCAAGAACTGTTGTGTCATCACAGTGCCTGTCATCAGATGGCTATCAAGAAAGTAAATAGTTCAGAAGGGAACGCTCCTCATACCAAGGCCTGGATTTTGTATCTTTTCAAGTTGCGTCCTTCCGGTCAAGTTTCATCTCGAACTCCTCGAACCCCGGAGGAGGTGGAGGATATGAAGTTGAAGGTCAAGAAGACGAAGTCTACCCGTGACCGGTTTGGGAGTAGCACTGACTCCCTCAGTTATTTCCACTATGGTACCCGGGAGATGTCTGATAAAGCGATCTTGGCCAGGTTCTTGATGGTATGGCTACGTAACTGTGTAGTCTCGGGCGGCGCGGGTTCTATAGAAAGGATCAGCTGCCATTTTATTCTTTCTGCTGTAAAATTGGTCTTCAAGGTAAGACTGGCGCTCCTCCCGGCCATGGTGTGTAGCATACACCACGGCCTTCGCGCCTTTTCATCCAAAGTCATTGCTCGTGATGTGTCGATGGACTTTAACGGATAGAGCTACCATACCACTACCTTATGGGGTGGTTATTGATGCACTATCGGTCGTTGATGAGGCTGGGACCTGATGAAAATGTTTCTTTGATGACGCCTTTCTTTTCCGGTATCGTAATCAGGCTTGGGAATATGATACCATACCGGCCTGCCGGAGGGTGTTGGCAAGAATTGATGGGCCCGAATTCTTTGTATCTCTCCCTGAGTTCACCTCCGGCGAAGTGAGGAGGGTATATGTTGATGGTGTTGACCCCTCCCCCAACTTTTATCTGAGAAGATGCTTCTTTGGTTACGCAACATCCGTCCCGCGCACTTGGTGTATCGTTACCGGAATAGAGTATACCTGGAGCCTTATCTGCCCAGTAGATTTTCTCGTCAATTCGGGTATAGCCAATTATTCCTGGATCGCCCTAGCGCTTGTTTGAGCTTCGAGGGCAGTGTGCTCGATGGTGCCCGGGCTTGGCATTATTATAATGCGACCCATACCCGAGCCAGCTTCTCACTCTCTGATGCCAAGGTGGAGGGTGATATCTTGTATATAGCGGCCATTTATCATGTTGCGGCGAGCAAACCCCCTGTTGGTTTTGATATGAATAATAGCTTCATCACCGGCACCGGTTTGGCTGAGAAGCCAGAAGGGTCCAAGAAGAGGAAGAGGGGGGCGAACAGGGTTCCTGTGCCGGACTCAGAGTCCACTAGGGCGGATGAGGAAGACGATGAACAGGACACTGATGACTCATCTCATTCTTCGGGCGAGGAGGTTGGGAGTCAACCCCCTGTCGTACAGGTGGAAAGGGCCGTGGGTCAATCGTCTAGTTTGTCTGACGAGGTGGTGGAGGATCAACCGTCTGCAATACCCGGCCCTTCGCATAAACGAAGCAGGCGCATGACTACCGCAGATGACCGAACCCACTCCACGAAGCATGCTGCAGTAAGACGTCGCAGGCTGCTTATTAATGATGTGGATGATGTTCCTGAGGTGATTTGGGCTTCAGCTGTTTCCTTTCTTCTTCTTCTATGTTATGGCTTAATTATTTGTTTCTTTTGCTCTTTTATAGGCGTCGGGTGAGCTCGCCCCTCAGGACCCGACTACCGGGGCTGATCCGGTCCTGTCTCATTTAGTCAGTAGTGTGTGCACTGCTATCATTGCTGCTGGGGTGCTTCCGATTGCAACCGAGGATTCCCACCGTGCTGGAACCTCAACCCAGGGGGATGGGGGCTTTACTGCGCCCGTCCCTGAAACATCCGAGCCCCCACATGATGACTTTGTGGGTGGGGAAACTACGCCGGCTATGAATGAGCCGTTGCCCCCACGCTCTTCCCCTGGTAATACAAATCGAACCATAGCTCGTAAATAAGCCTATGTGTCCTTGTCATATTTTCTTTCAGATTATGTCGACTAATGGTTGATTTGGATGTTCAGATCTCAATCCTTCATTGCCAGTGATTGATGTTGCTAGATCGTACCCTACCGGAGAGGGCCTGACAGAGCCTCTCTGTGTCGAGGGGCCCTTGTCTGGGTCGAGCTCGGGGTCCTGGGTAGCAGTGCAACTGGGACAAGAGGCGATGCCCCCTGTGTCCTCCTCTGCGAATGTAGTTTCGGGGGTTAACCTTTCCTCCCTGCCGAGCATCCAGGCTCTTCGGGCGACGGAAGAGGAGTTAGCCGCCATCCAAGCATCCTTCCATACGGAATTTGCTTCCTTGGTAGCGGGTGCAGTAACTTCTGAAGCTGCTCCTCTGTTATCGTCTGCTATTCTCCCTCTGACGCCGTCCTCTACGGAGGTTTTGGATGACGCGTTACAGGATGTGGTTGCTAGCTTCCATCGTCATTTAAAGAGAGGGGTCAAGGCAGCAGTGGAAAGGGGGACTCCCTTTACTCTGGCCCGTCGATGTGCCGGAGGCCAGATTACCATCCTTAAGACACTCCCTGGAGGAGGGGAATTGGTTGCGCTGTTGGAGTCGAAGCTATTAGAGGCTGATCGTCTCGTGGCCCAGTTTTGTTTGTTGTAACAGACTGATTTACCTGCGGCCATAAATCAAGAGCGCAACTTTCTCATTAATGCGGTGGAGAAGGTGATGGCTGCCCGGGAATCGCTTAAACCGGCTATATTGAAGGACCGCCGGGATCTGACTCGATTGCATGACCAGTGGAGCCGTCAGACTGAAGATTGCTCAACTCGGGAAGCGGATGCTTCCCGCGGGGTAGCCGATACTCGGGAACATATCCTTGAACTCCAGAGAAAACTGGCTTTCCTGGAGTCAGAGCTTGAGACCGCTCGTTTTGAGAAAGAGACTGCTATCCAGGAGGTTGAAAAGTACGGTAGGGCTTCTGCTAATCTAGAGCTTGCCCTCAAGTAAATGGAGGATAACTGGCTGGCATATACTCTTCTGAATGATGCAGAGCAGTTATCCCAAGAAGCCGAGCGTCGAGCTAAGCAGAGGCTTGATAGGGGGACTGCCTTGGTGAAAAATTGTCTCTTGGAGTTGTGCAATGCAGAACTATAATCGGATTTTTCCTCTTGTTCTGTTTCTGTTTTCTTTCTTTCTGAAGGGGACATGATCCCGAAACATGTAATGCTTTTTCTTCCTTCAAATAAAGAGTACTTTCAATTCTATCCTTCATTTGTATTGCTTGCTGCGCTTGTGATATTGTGGTGATGTTTACCCCCGTATAGGGGATATATTTGTGGACCTGTTACCCATGGCATACCTTGGTTTTAGGCAGAGGTAACAAGTTTTGATCAGGGTACCTGAAGCAGCCATAGCGAAGTGGTCATGGGTGCTTTTGGTATTGAGAAAAAGGAATGCCGTAGAGCAGCTGGGCTCCTGGGGCCTGATAAGGTGATAGATTTGTGCTAAAAATTTAGCTGAGGATATTCGTGGGCCTATTATCCTTGGTGTACCCTGGTTTAGGGCACGGATAATAGGATGAAGGGGATACTTGCTCAGAGGTGACGAGGACACGGCAAGTGGGAAGGTTTTTTAAACGTAGAGTCTTCCTACTCAGAGGTAATGAGAACATGGCAGGAGTGAACTCGACGGAGGATATTGATGGTCAGCAGAGGACATTTATGGACCTATTACCCTTGGCGTACTCCGGTTGTAGGTACAGATAATAGGTCGAAAGGGGGTCATCATACTTACTCAGAGGTAATAAGGACATGGCAAGTATGAAGGTTTCTTCGACGGAGCCTTCCCATTCAGAGGTAATGAGGACATGACAGGAGTGGGCTCAATGAAGGAGGGCACATAGAACAACTCAGAGGTAATGAGGAAATGGAAGTTCTACGTAGGGGGTGATTTGTTTTTGGCGGAAGTGGAACGGCTCAGAGGTAATGAGGACATGGCCGTCTTGGAAGTTTGTGGACCCGTTACCTTTGTTGTGCACTGGAAGTGCAGGTATTAGATCATGAGGGAGGATCTCTTGTAGGAAGAAAGTTCAGCGGTATGGTTATACATGACTTTCTTTCAAAAGAGTGACCAAGATGTAAGTTCAGGGGTACCGATGGGTACATAACTCGACAATCCATGAATGTTGGAATCAAAGTGTAAGTTCAGAGGTACCAGCAGGTACATGACTTGGAAATTTGGGATATCCTTGTGGAAGAAGGGCATGAGTTCAGCGGTACACGCGGGTATATGACTCGAAAATCTAGAATATTATGGGTGTGAGCTCAGCGAAACCAGCGGGTACGTGACTCGGGAATCTGGAGAATGGTGAGTGTGAGTTCAGCGGTACCAGCGGGTACGTGACTCAGAAATTTGACAGTTCATGGAGTGAGTTTAGTGGTACCAGCAGGTACGTGACTCGAGAATCTGGAAAACTATGAGGGTGAGTTCAGTGGTATCAGCAGATACATGACTCGATAATTTGGCAAACTATGAGGGTGAGTTCAGTGGTATCAGCGGATACATGACTCGATAATCTAGAAATTTATGGAGCGAGTTCAGTGGTATCAGCGGATACATGACTCAAAAATCTGGAGAATGTTGTTTAAACATAGTATTTCTTCAGGAACTTGCCGTTGACGGGCAACATGAGCAAGTCTCCGTTCTGCTTGGCGAGGCGGTAAGCACCGTTGGAGAACACGGCCTCGATGATAAATGGACCTTCCCACTTTGGCTGGAACTTGCCGGCGGTCTTGTGAGTCATGACCATCGGCCTCCGGACTGCCAGAACAAGATCACCCACTTGGAATGTTCTGATTTTGACCTTCTTGTTGAAGGCTCCTGAGATGCGTGCTTGGTATAGCTCGATCCTTTGCTGAGCTAGGAGGCGCTTTTCGTCTAAGGCTTCTAATTCTTGCAGTCGACGTCGGTAGTTATCATCCATTGTCAATTGATAAGTGAGGGCGACGCGGAGTGAGGGTATTTGAGTCTCTAATGGGAGAACTGCCTCACTTCCGTACACTAGGGAGAATGGCGTATTCCCGGTGGCTGTTCGAATTGTGGTACGATAAGCCCATAAGCATTCGCCGAGCTTCTCGTTCCAGTCACGCTTGTTGGAGGAGACGAACTTCTTGAGGAGTTTGATGATCGTTTTGTTGAATGCCTCTGCTAACCCGTTTGCTGTCGGATTGTACGACGTCGAAGCGATATTCTGAATACGATGTTTATCGCAAAACCGATAGAATGCGTGGCTTGCAAACTGCGGACCATTATCATGGATGATCCTTCGGGGCAGTCCAAAGCGGTAGATGACGTGATGCTTAAGCAAGCTGATCATGTTTGAAGTCTTGACTTCTGCGAGTGGGACAGCTTCCGCCCACTTGGAGAAGTAATCAGTGATCGCAAGTATGAAGCGATGTCCTCGGGAAGAAGGTAGGGTGATTGGACCAATGATATCCATTCCCCATGCTTCGAATGTCCAGGACGCCACTGTCGGATGTAGAAATTCGGATGGTTGGTGAATGAAGTCCGCGTGGACTTGGCAAGCTTTGCACTTTCTAGCATAATCGATCGCATCTGTCACCATCGTGGGCCAATAGTAGCCCATTCGGCGAAGACGATCTTGTAGTTTTGGGCCGGGCTAGTGGGCCCTGCAGATACCGTCATGAGCTTCTCGTACTGCTTCTTTGGCTTCTGTGTTTGACAGACACCGAAGTAATAATCCATCGTAAGAGCGGCGATACAGCATCTTCGTCTCTGTATCGTAGAAGAATCTGAGAGAACGCCTTCTGATGGAGGTGGCTTCCTTTGGGTTCTCGGACAGGATGTCGTAGACGACGAAGTCGATGAATGGTTGTCTCCAATCTGGGGCGTCATCGATCGTCTGTGCGGAATAACTCGCCACGAATTGCATATTGTTTTTGGGACAGACCAGTTCATGGCCTATCACTTCCACTGATTGGCGATCATAATTCGGAACTGCTAGGGAAGCGGCAAGACCAGCTAGGGCATCGGCTTTAATATTTTGGAGTCTGGGGACATGCTCGATGAAGAACCCCTCAAATGACGAGATGATATCGATCGCTATTTGGTGATAAGGGATCATGTCTTCGTGGCGAACCTCGTACGAACCCCGGATCTGTTTGACGATTAGTTAGGAATCGTCGTATGCTTCAAGGTATTCTACCTCCAGCTCTCTTGCAAGTTGGAGGCCAATGACCAGAGCGTTGTACTCGGCCACATTGTTAGAGCAGGGTTCTGTGAGGGAATAGGCACGGTTGATCACCAATCCGGAAGGGGAGACCAGCACTACCCCGACTCCGACGACTATATTACCTTTAGGTCCGGTCCTTGAAGCACCGTCAAAGAACATTCGCCATATAGCCTCGTGAGTGGTTGCATGCGAGTCGGCGACCTCGTCTGGGATCTCTTCGTATATTCTGGAGGATTCCGAGCCTTGGTGGACTGCTAAAAAGTCCGCCAGGGCTTGACCTTTGACTGCCTTCTGTGGGACAAAGATCATATGATAAGGGGACAACAATATTGCCCATGTAGCGAGTCGAGAGCTAAGTGCCCCTGGTTTGGTCATGAGGACTCTGAGAGGGTTGACCCGTGAGATCACAGGTATCGTTTGTCCGGTGACATAGTATCGCGTTTTCTGAATGGCGAACACCAAGGCGAGGCATTCCTTCTCTACAGCGGTGTATCGGTGCTCGGATCCAACCATCATTCGGCTGAGATAGTATATGGCTTGTTCGTGGCCTGTATCGTTGTTTTGTGCCAACAGGGCAACGAGAGAGTGTTCTATTGTTCGTACATAGAGCAGGAATGGTTTTCCAGGGACTGGGGCTACCAAGACCGGAGGATTTGACAAATATTCTTTGATGCTGTCGAAAGCACGTTAGCATTCCTCGTCCCATACGAATAAGACTCCTTTCTTCATGAGGTGCGTGAATGGTCGGCATCGCCCGGAGAGGTTGGAAATGAATCTTCTGATGTAAGCTAACCTCCCTTGAAGGCCTCTGAGTTCGCGAAGATTTTTCGGGGGACCCATCTCCATGATTGCTTTTGTCTTCTCTGGGTCTACATGGATACCCTTTGCAGTGATGATGAAGCCTAAGAACTTCCCGCTGGACACGCCCAGGAAGGACTTCGTAGGGTTCATTTTCAAATTGTGCGTTCGCATTAGGTCGAATACCGTCCTTAGATCCTGCAGATGGTCTTCCTTGCTACGGCTCTTGACGGCTATATCGTCAACATAGCACTCCACCGTCTTGCGTAAGTGGTCTCTGAAGATGATGCTCATGGCTCTTTGATATGTGGCGCCAGCATTCTTTAAACCGAAAGGCATGATCGTGTAGCAGTACGTGCCAATCGGTGTCCGGAATGATGTATGCTTTTTGTCGTCAGGAGACATTTTGATTTTGTTGTACCCCAAGAAGCCATCCATGAATGACATGCGTTCGAAGCCGCAGGTATTGTCAATCATGATGTCTGTGATAGGAAGGGGAAATTCATCTTTGGGGCATGTCTCGTTCAGGTTACGGAAGTCGATGCAGATTCGAATCTTCCCATTCTTCTTGAGGACGGATACTATATTGGCGACCCAATCGGGATGTTTCTCCTTACGAATGAAATCGTTGTCTATCAGTTTGTTGCCTTCAGCTTCGATCGCGTCCATGATGCCTGGACGGAAGCGTCGCTGTTGTTGCTTGACCGGCTTCGCATCTGGTCGAATATTGAGTTTGTGAAGAGCGATGTCAGGATTTCATCCTGGCATGTCTTAATAGCTCCAGGCGAACACATCAATGTACTCTCTGACAAGTTCTAACAGCGACTCCCGTTCTTCGTCAGTTAGGCTTTTACTGATAAAAATTGGTTTTGGAGAAGATTTGCTGCCGAGATCCACTTGTATGACCTCATCTTCAGTAGGAGGTTCTCTCAGTTCGAACCGCTTTTCCTATTGTGCGTCTAATTGCTGGGCCCATGGCTCTAGCTCGAGGATTTCGGGGATGTCTTCGTCTTCCTCGTAAGCGTCGGCGAATGCCATGTTGACTGACATGACTTGTCTGAACACATCTCCGATGCTGGTATCCGAGTCAGAAGTTGGTGATCCGGTTGAATGTGACTGCCAGTCGCATTCTTCATCTGAACTTTCAGGGGTCGTAGTAGGCGTTACATACCCTAACCCGCATCGAGTTTTGTTATAGTAGTTCCGTGGTTTGCCCGACGGGACTGGCGGCTTCAAAGATAATCGTCGCCCAGTGCCGTAGTTCAATCCTGGCGTCGTCTCTAGATCATACCCCTGTTTTTGTATGAGATATTTGGATTGAGGGCTATAGAGATACAGAGGCAGTCTTCCGGCATCTGACTCGAGGTCGACTTCTTCTATGGTGAGGGGATGCGGGTTGTTCGTCCGGCCGAAGATGATCGGATGATCTCCTCCCTCGAATATTCGGTAAGCGTTTTCTACTGGAGTAAGCTGGATCGCGGTGTACACATTTGTCACCTGTGTGTGTAGGTGAGCGCCTATACCGTGTTCCATAGCATACATTGTACATAGCTTATTGAGCTCGGTGTAGTTCAAAGATAACCCTTTATTGATGAAGTAAGGTATCTTTTCTAGGGGGATTACATCATCAGCGGAGGGGACATTGGTGTGGGTAGCCATATACTTGGCTAGCTCCGGTTCCTCTTCGGCTACCCCCTGTGTGAACGAAGACTGAGAGGACGACCTGGGAAGCTTGATTGTCAGTGGTTCAGTTGAGGGAGTTGAGCGTGGTGTTGTTGGCAGACTAGCAACCCCCAGTTTGGTACTCGACGTGGGGCGAGGAGTGGTTGGTTCGCTAGAGGTGTCAGACCTTGCATCGAGGTGATGACCCTTCTTGGGAAGGCGTATCGTCAGCCGCTTGTCGGAGGGATTGAGCTTCCCTGTTTGGGGTTGACTGACTCTCGACAGTCGGATTGTCAGTGGCCCCGTTGTGGGTCTCGACACTTGGCCGGACCTTGGCAGCCGAATTATCATCTGCTCCTCTTGCGCCGAGAGGCTGATCGCGTTCTTCCGCAGAGTGGCGGTGAGGGGTGCGGACTTGCCCGGTTTGCGAGCTTGGAGGTGGATCGTCAGGGGTCCTTCGGATCCCGTAGCCGTTTCGGTACTAGCTTATTCATTTCCTTCATCAAGGTGCCTCTTCGACTTTTCGTATAAGCAGGAGTCCGAGTAGTAAGATTCGACCCCTTTGAAGGGATCGATATCAGCAAATTCTGTCTTCACGAAGCCGTGTTTGTCGACGTATTTGAAGCACTGGTGTAGTGTGAAAGGCACGATCATATAATCGTGTATCCATGGGCGCCCCAAGAGGATGTTGTAAGAAGTGTCTGCATCTATGACGTAGCAAGTGACTTCGGATTGGAGGTCGCCAATTTGACACTTCAGACGAATCTTCCCAATAGGGTAGCTCCTGCCCGAATTGAAACCGCTGATGGCGGTGCTTGTAGGTGTCAGGCGATGCATTGGGATACGGAGATGATGAGCAGACCCTTCGGGATGATGCTTATAGAAGAGCCAGGGTCAATGTGCATCCGATCCACCTTTACGTCGCCAATGTATCCCGTGTAGTATAGCGGGCGATCATGTAGGTTGGTTTTGATGAGCATGTCCTGCGGAGTGAAGACGATGTTGGGCATTGCTTCCGTGCAGGCGCTGTCTTGGAGATCCACGGGTGAGTCCTCCCCGGTGAGGTTGGATTGAGCCAGATAAGCATCGGCATTTTGGAGTGCTTCGCTCAATGCAATACGAACGTCCTTGGAGAGCCTTAGGAGTTCGTATAGTGACAATTTGGCCGAAGTGTTAGCCAATTGTGCTAAGATGTCAAAGTTATAGGGCCTCTCTAATCCTTGGGCTGCGTCCTTTCGGAGGGATTTGTCGAAGCGAGTCTCCTTCGGCCTAGTCTTGTCGGTCGTCGAAGGCTGAGCCGGTCCCGGAGCATCAGTTGTGGTAGGTTAATGATTTTTAGCTGGGCTGTCAACCACAGGTTGGGCTTGCGCTCCGGACCGCGTGACGACGGCTGTAGCTTCCTCGTTGTCTGGTGAGATTGTGTGGCAGGTCCTGATTTTTCTACTCTTTTTATTAGTGGGAGATGGTGTTGGCCGAGTTACTTCTGACACCAAGTCTGGATGGACCCACATGACCTCCCCTCGTGAGGTGGTGAGAGGTACTAGACCAGCAGCCTGTTCCCGGGGAGGTGGAAGATTGGTAATCTCCATCGTCGCCAGAGGGACGGGGATTACCCCGTCTTGAGTCTCCGTCAGAGGGAAGCTGCCGAATTGTACGGACACCATATTGGCTGCTACGGTTACTTCTTCGAAGTCGATGGCCAGAGCGTTCGAATCGATAAGGCTTTGGATGTACCATTTTAGTTGGAAGCAGTCATGTGTAGCGTGGTGTACATAACGGTGGTCATGGCAGAACTTTGGGTTCTCTAAATCAGCCGACCGAGGCTCCCGCCTTGGTGGAGGAAGCTGAATTCTACCTCCTTGTATGAACATGTCCAAGATAGGCTTGACGTGGCTGTCTTCGAAAGAGTAAGTGATCTGAGGCCATTGTTTGTCTGCTGGTTGTGACTCGGGCTTCTGGGCCGTGTCGGCCACCATAGCCTGCTTTTCCTTGCTATTCCGATTGTTGGAGGGGTTACCCCCACTATCGTTGTTGGGACGCTTGCCCTTATTTTCTCCTTCTGAGATGTGCAATCCCAGTTGGCGAGCCTTCTTCAGTCGTTCTTCGGCGCTTGTGGCGCTGATGATGAACGCCTTCCAATCCTTGAATTGACTTTCGCCCATCCAGAGACTGATCGTTGGAAGCAGTCTCTTTTGGCAAATTTCAATCAAAGAGGAATCTGGATTTCCGGAAGGCAGCTTCATGGCGGTCTGGCGGAACCGTTCGATGTAGTTCCTTGTCAACTCCTTTTTCCCTTGGACGACGTCCATGAGAGTGGACATAGTGACATCCTGTCCTACTTCGTAGAATCGTTCCAAGAACAGGCGTTTGAAGCCGGCGAAGGAGTGGATGCAGTTGTCCGGTAGATTGCGGTACCAATCGAAGGCGACTCCTTCCAATACCCCGATGAATAACCGTGTGAGGATCGCATCATCATGGGGCAGATGGTCGGTGGTGACCTCAAAGTAAGTGATGTACCGACTTGCTGAGGTTTTGCCATCATACGGGTTGATATTGAACGGCTTATATCTTGGTAGGAATGGAACATCCCTCCATTCAGCAGGGTATGGTTGCCGTATTCTGAGATCTTAAGCGTTCTCTCGGGCATGGAACATGGCTCGGAGCTCCTGGACCTCTCTTCTTACTTCTCGGGTCTCGTCTGTAGCGGTAGGGGCTATTACTTCGGAAGGATTATTGCCCGGGTTTGGTGCCACTGAGTTCGAATCCACATTGACCGCAGGGCCCGTGCTTGTTTGACCGGGCGTTCCTCCTTGTATAGTTGGCAGGGCCGCTTTAATCTCGTCTACAGACTTGACCAGAGCAAGTAATATGGCTTCGAGATTGTCGATGCACTAGCGATCATTGGAACCACCTTGATTGCTGTCTGTCATGAACACCGTCCTTACGTGAGGAGCGATGGAAGGAGCGGTGGAGGATGTGCCCTCCGAGTCGTACCCGTGTACCGAAAAGTCATCGGGATATGTGGGAATATTGTCTTCTGGTTCGGACTCGGAGGGAGCAGTACCCCCAGCCTCAGAGTTTACTTCGTCTTGAAAGTCATGGGTGTCCTCGGGGACATCGGTGCCCGTCGTACCTGATGGAAGAATCGCTTCCCCGGGCTCGGCTCCTTGAAACATTGTATTGTTGCGGATGTTCAGAGGAGTGCTACCCCCAGTTCCCTCAACCTCCAGCGATGTGGATGATGAATTTCCCATTGTGGTAAATTTCGTCTTTGAACGGGTGTGTTGGAATACACCAGTAGAGGACAACCGTTTAGACGATAGTTTCTTAGCTGTGGTGGTTGATATCTTGGGATTGGAGATGCTCGTCTTTTTCCTTCTCCCTTCGGCGGGGACTTTTTGAGCGGAATTGTAGGAGACAACAGGAGGTGCCTCGTCTTCTGAGTTCGGGTGCTGTAGCCTTTGGAAGACGGACGGCCGATCTTCCGTCACTGCCGCGTTGTTGCAGCAGCAATTGACGATGATTTGGGTGCAGCGATGTCCAAGCGAGGACTCTTTGCACGCCGACATTCCTTCTCTTTCCTTGCGTTTGTGGAGGATCGCCTCCCGCAGGTCAGAGGAACCACTCTGTCTGTTTGCCGCTGGGGCTGGATTCGAGTGGTTGTATACAACTTCCCATCCGAGGCCCGTATGATGGTCAACGGGACGCCCCGATAGTCAGAGGTTGGGACAGCTGACTGGGCCCAATGAGCCCGCGCTGCCCTAGACTTCCTCCTTTTAGCACTTGTGGGTGATAGGAGGAGTCCAAGTTGGGTACCACAGAGTCTGGCTTATCATCCAGAGAATCATCAGGGTCAGGACCGTATGAGAGACGGTCGAAGACTGATCGAGAGAAGCGTGAAACGGACGCTATGCAGCTAGAGTTGGGTACCGTACAGGCTGTCTGCATGCGGTTGTCTTCTGCCATCGGACGAATTGTTTTTGTGCGGCTAGGAGTCACGACCGTACAGGCTGGCCGCATGCGGTTGGCAATGGTGGCCGTATGGGTTTTCTGCAAACGATTGACTCCCACAGACGCATGAGTTTTATTCGTGTGATTGGCAACTGTAGCCGCATAAGCTATGCGGCTGACAGATATGGCCGCATGAGTTTTCTTCATGCGGCTGGAGGATGTAGCCGCATGAGCTTTTTCTCTGCGGCTGAAGGATGTAGCCGCATGAGCTTTCTTCCTGCGGCTGCTAACCTTATGCGGCTCGGATCTCATAGAGTTCCTCTTTGTCCCTGCAAGTCCAGTATCATAGTATTTTCTTCTGCCGGACTTGGGGACAGCAGAGTTGTCTACGATCTGAAGTGGGGCCGCAGGGGAATCTTGCTCGCCGTCTTGAACAACAGAGGGTGTTTCTGCAAGAGCTTCAGCAGGAACGAAGGATCGGGGTCTCCACTCCTTACGGGCCTTCTTTGTGCGGGCTCGCTTCTGGACCGGGCCAGTGCTCTTGTCGGAGAGCATTTCTTCGAACGCCTGTTGGTCGAACCGGGCGACCATCTTTTGTTGAGTGGAGCCAAGCTTGGCTGCATCCGATTGCGTCACCAACTCCTCAGCTGTGGAGAAGTTAGTCCCCAGCAGAGTCCCCATCGTGTTTGACATGAAATATAAAAGAACAGAACAATTATCGGAGGACCGAACTTTTACTTCACCTTACAAACTCGCTTGTACAAAGAAAGCCTAGGGACGAAAACCTAGGTACAGCAGTCTAAGTACAATTGTTTATTTTAGATTCTGAGGGGTGACGATAGAGGCTAAGGAAGGCGACGGCAGCCCTGCCTTACTCCTTGGACGATCGGTATGCAGCCTTGGCTCCTTGTGAAAAGATGGTTGGCGTTGACGAAGAAATGCTCTTCCTGCTCCTCTGTTGCTCTTCTGGCTTCTCTCTCTCTGTGTATTCTTTTCTCTGACTATTGGGGAGTCTCTCTGTATATACGTATTTTTTTCTCTGAAATTTTATATCTTACAAGGGAATGGCACCTTGCTATTTATAATAGTGGGAGGTGATCATTAGGGTTGCCAATGATTAGCTCTTGAGATAGCGGCGGCTTGGAGATTGGTCCATCTTGGCCATTCGTTTTAATTATGATGAATCTGGGCCATTAGGTATAGATTACACCAAATTCCATAAGCAATTAATGCTGATTGGAATAAATCTTCCTTATACTGATCTGATATCTGTGAATAAATCAGATCTATTCTTCTGCCACGTGTCCCAGATTTATTGGGATCTGATCCAATCTTTAATTACAGCAAATCTGAGGAATTAATCGGTTTAGGACACGTGTCCTAGGAGCTGCTGGGAGGATCTGGACCGTATGACTAGTGAGCCGCATATGAATGTGAGCCGCATATGGTTAAGCCCACGTGTCAGGGCTGCATGGGCAGTGGCCCTCACTTGAGTCCTCTAACCACAGAGGAGTAATCCTTGTGGGCCGCATAGGTATATATCCGCCTGGGCCGCATGGACATTATCTTCTTGAACCGCATGAGAAGTCCTCGCTCGAGCCGCATGAGACTTTCATGGCCTGAGCCGCATAGGATGGATTCACTTCTGAGCCGCATGAGAAGTCCTTTGCTTGAGCCGCATGAGGCTTCTATGGCCTGAGCCGCATAGGATTTATTCTGAGCCGCATGAGAAGTGAACCACATACGAACGCCCACGTGGCAAGGCCACGTGGCATTTTTGTGGCTCTCAGGGGATTTGTGTCAGAGATTTCTTTCCTCTTCCCTAGAGATTCATCATTATGACAGAGCCATAATTACCTACTTTGGTGTCAGGGCTGTCAACTTTTCAGAGGGGTCGGCCGTCATAGCAATTAATGTAGCATGGGTCGGAGGGGAGCACTATCAGGCCACGTGTCCTCTGAGCCGCATGGAATGCCTTGGGCCGCATAGCTCCTTATGCCGCATGATTCCCTGAGCCGCATGAGTCCCCTGAGCCACATGGATCTTTCCTGGCCGCATGAATCATTTTCTTTAGTATTTTCCATGCTTCTACATATACCTACTGCTATAAATGTAGAGATCATAGCATCTTCAGTACCTGCCAATACTGGGTTGGGGGTAGTGTCTCCTCAAATGCCTCCTGTACAAGTACAAGCTCAAACTACACCTAGTCAGTCAGGAGCTGGGGGTAGTGCTTACAATGCTGTTCCTTCTCCTACCACTCTAACTCAACCTGCTCCTTCTTCGTCATCTGAAGATGCCAATGAAGCTGTCAATCTCTTGCGAACCCAGTTCGAAGCTTTCAAAGAGAAAGATAACTTGTAAAGATTGGGGATCAAGCAGCCCTATCCAGTTGAATAGAAAGAAGTCCCGTTCCCACCAAAGTACAAGATTCCAACGATCTCTTTGTTTGACGGCAGTACTTCTCCTAGTCAGTTCATCAATCATTTTGAGGTAATGACCGTTCAACTCCAGCCAAATGACGCTCTTCTTACCAGAGTGTTCGTTGGTTGTTTAGCCGGCGTAGCATACGACTGGTACAGAAGTTTGCCCGATGGTTGTATCACTTCCTTCTCAGGTATCAAGCAAATCTTCCTGGAACGGTTCTATGAAGGATTCAATGACATGACTATGTCGGCTCTCAACAAAATCAAACAGAAACACAATGAAACTGCTGAGAGTTTCAATGAAACTGCTGAGAGTTTCATCGAACGGTTCCGCCGTGAAGCCTAAAAGATGCCTCCCGGAACTCCAGCTGCTGTCACTATTGATATTTGTAAGGCAAATCTTTTGCCTATTATCAGTATGTGGACAGGATCTACCCAGTTCCAAGATTGGCCCTCATTCATTGTCAACGCCAAAGCTGCAGAAGTGAGTGCTGAGAAATTCAAGCAATTGGGGGTACAAATGTCTAACCCCGATCGAGTTGAACACCAGACATCAGGTGGTGGCAACCGCCAGAACAACCGCAAAGCAAAAGAGATTTTGAACATCAATCTGAACAAGAATAAAGAGTCTTTGGCTGTCAATGTGGCTCCGCCTACATCCACTTCTATTCCTTCTGCACCTCCACCGAGGGAACCTCGTCCGAAAGTAGAATATTCCTTCGACGAGAATGACACTGCAAGCATCTTTGATTGCTTACTCAAAAGCAACAAGATTCAGCTCCCAGACCCAAAGAAAGCTGATGAAGTCGGTAAGACAGATCATCCTAAATATTGTGTCTACCACAGGTTCATTGGACACCCTACTCGAGCATGCTACGTGCTCAAGGGCAAAATTCAAGAGCTTGTCAATGCTGGTGTTGTCACTCTGCAGCAAGACGAAAAGACTGTTACTGCGAATATGGTTTCAGTCCAGTTTGGTGACTTTCCTCTGCAGATGGTACAGCACGGTATCATTCCTATTCCCAAAGCTACTCTTGAGATTGAGAATCTCCCGCCTCCACCAAGTGAAGGTCTTGTTCCCTTGTCTCTTGACAACGGCGAAGTTATGTGGATCCATCCAGATCTTGTTTCCGAGTTCGAAGTTTCATCTTCTTCTAAGAAGAAAGACCGCTACAAAAGCAAGACAAAAACTTGCAACATTGTGTCTTTTGACCCCATAGTTGACGAAGAAATTCTGTTAGGCACCAGATCAGGGAAAGCTTACTTGAAGGAGTATCCTGATACTCAAGAGAATTATGCCTCTTCTTCTGAACATGTTCCAGCACAATCTACTTCCTCTGAAGAGATTCCTTCCACATCCTCACCAGTTGTAGTGCCTATTCCTCCCAAGCCGGTGGTTGCTGACAAAGGCAAGCAACAAGTCCGCTTTGACAAGCCCCTGAAGAAATCATTTCCTACAGGACTTGAAAAGCCGTACAATTTTGATATATTGGCTCAACTAGCCAATACACCAGCTAGGCTATCAATCTTCGAACTCTTGCGCCTTTCCAAAGAGACTCGAGAAACTTTAAGTGAAGCTCTGATGCAGGCTGAAACTTGTTTAACTCTCCTCAAAAAGCCGGAATCAGAACCGGTCTCTTGCCGCCATTGTCATAGCGTATTAGAGTTGATTCCAAATATCACTTTCACTCAGGATGATATGCTGCTGGAGTATAACAGACATGATCGTCCTCTCTACTATACAGGGTATGTCGATTCAATGAAAGTCGATCGTATCCTGATAGATCCAAGGTCTGCTCTCAGCATCATGCCAAAGATGATGCTAGATGCATTGAAGATACCAGTGCATAGTCTTTCTAGCACAATCACTACTATCTTGGGATTCAACCAAGGAATGAGTGAACCTTTGGGCAAGATCCGCTTAAAACTCCAAATAGGCAATCTTCGCACAAAGGTGACCTTTTATATCATCAACAATCATGGTTGTTCTTACAATGCTCTCCTGGGAAGACCCTTTCTCCATGAACATAACATTGTTCCATCAACTCTTCATCAATGCTTTAAATATGTCGATGACAAAGGAGAAGTTCACAAAGAAGTTGCAGACCTTTATCCTTTCAAGGGTGTTGAAGCATACTGTAATGACGCTCGTATGTATAAGGAAGAATTTATGAAAGTGGTATTAGCTATGGACACTGAAGAAGACCAAGAAGCAGTGCCCAAAGACACTCTTATTATACATGTCGAAGGGCGTGTTTCTCATCCTCAGTCTTCCAAACCACTGACTATTCACTTACCAGTCCAGAAGCAACCAACTGATGGTGGTCAAGATCAAAGGGAGCTCACCTCTTCTGAGCCACTTGTTATCGACTTACGTCGTAACAAGGACAAGAAGCAGCTCACTTCCTCTGAGCCTCTTGTTGTTGATTTAACTCACAACAAGGAAAAAAAGGAGCTCACCTCCTCTGAGCCGCTTGTCATCAACCTCCGTCGTAACAAGCCTCTTTCACGTTCTTCTTCTCCTCCTCTTGTAATTAATCTGACCAAGTCTGCTAAGGCTAAAGGTCCTGCTGTAAATTCAGATGTACAGATCAATGAAAAAGCATCTACTTTCCAGTATACTGATATTATTTATCATAATAAATGCTATTTGGATATGTTAGATAGCTTCAAATCATTTACAATGGGAGTTGTACAATCTCTTCAAGCAGAAATCTCATTTGAAGATCCAAATGACTCTTACCGTATTGTCCCTGCTCGAAAGAAAAGTGAAAGTCCAATACTTTTTAGTAAAGGACCAGAACAACAATTCAGCTATACAGATGATAGCAAGCTTAACGATACAGGACATCTACAACTCCGTCGTTATAGTCAACAATCAAAAGACATCATCCGTAAGATGGGTTATGACTTTAAAAATGGCCTCAACTACGGTAAGGGTAGACGAACTCCTATTCGTACGGCTGTTCCAAAAGGAAAATCTGATATGTATTATAGCAAGACCAAAAGAGGTCTCGGATATGCTTCTCCTCCGATGTTATCCCCAGCAGTCTCCGACTCTGATAGCGAAGAACGCTCTAACTCTTCTGATTCCAGGTCATGGAATTCTGATATCAGCATTGGTAAAGTCCATCGTGTGATCGTATCTTCTATTATAGTCTCCGCTGAACTTCTGGAAGGCTATGATGAGGACGTTAAAGAAAATCCCGAAACAGATCCTTGGGCTCAACAGATGGATAATCAGTGGGTACTCTGATTTGAACAAAGAGAACCTCCTACTGAAGATCAACTAGTTCAAGTTGATGTAGGAGAAAGCGGGTCACCTCGTCCAATCTTTATTAGCAAGAATCTTCCAGAAGCAGATAAGCAAGAGTTGATTCTTCTCATTAAAGAATACCTTGATGTCTTTGCTTGGAGTTACGAAGACATGCCAGGTTTAGATCCCAAAATTGCTACTCACAAACTGAACATTCTGCCTAATGCTAAACCAGTCAAACAACAACAAAGGCGATTCAAACCGGAAATGATGGATGCAATCGATGATGAAGTCAAGAAGCTCATCGCTTGTGGTTTTATTCGAGAAGAACAGCATCCCGATTGGGTAGCTAATGTTGTTCCAATCCTGAAGAAAACTGGCAAGGTTCGAGTCTGCATCGACTTCCAAGATCTAAATGAAGCATGTCCAAAGGATAAATTTCCTCTCCCTATCACGGACGTCATGATTGACAACACCTGCGGGTTCGAAAGAATATCCTTTATGGACGGGTTCTCTGGATACAATCAGATTCGGATGAATCCTGAAGATGAAAAACATACATCTTTTCGCACTCCTCGGGGAGTCTATTGCTACACAGTGATGCTATTTGGTCTCAAGAACGCTGGTGCAACTTACCAACGGGCTATGAGTACCATTTTCAGAGATTATCTTCGCAAGACTGTTGAATGCTATGTGGACGATATCGCTGTTAAAAGTCGTCTGAAAGAAGATCACATCCAAGACTTGAGAACTATCTTCAACCTCATGTGCCAACATCAACTCAAAATGAACCCCACCAAGTCATTCTCGGGTGTCTCTAGTAGCAAGTTTCTCGGCTTCGTCATTACCTCTTAGGGTATACACGTGGATCCCGAGAAGATCAAAGCCATTCAAGAGATGCGTCCTCCACGCAACCTAAAAGAGCTACGAGGATTCCAAGGTCGACTTGCGTACATCAGGAGATTCATTTCGAACTTATCTGGACGCTGCAGACCATTTACTCAACTAATAAAGAAGGGTGTACCTTTCGTTTGGACCGAAAAATATCAACAAGCATTCGATGACATCAAATGATATCTCATGAACCCACCAGTCTTGGTGCCACCAATCTCTGGCATACCATTCTTAATGTACGTCAGTGCTATGGACCATTCATTGGGTGCTTTACTCGCCCAAAAGAATAAAGATGGTCATGAACAAGCCATTTACTATCTCAGTCGTACTATGATTGGTGCTGAACACCGTTATAGTCCGGTTGAAAAAGAATGTCTAGTCCTTATGTTTTTTGTTCAAAAGACAAGGCATTACATCATTGGTCAAACCATTCATGTCATATCCCGAGTCAACCCTCTTCGGGTACTCATGAAAAAGCCCAGTACACTCAATTCTCGGCTGGCTATATGGGCCATCCTTCTAGCCCAATATGACATGGTGTATGTTCCTCAAAAGTCTGTCAAAGGTCAAGCACTGGCGGATTTCTTAGCAGCTCATCCTATTCCAGAGACGTCCAAACTTTACGATAAAATTCCAGACGAGACACTGGAAGTCAATATGATCTCTGAAGAATTTTCAACCTGGCGTTTATTCTTCGATGGTGCATCCAGGGTCGGACCAAATGGTGCAATTGTAGCAGAAGTTGGAGTTGTTCTCGTTTCTCCAGATGGATCAACTATCCAAAGAGCTTACTCTCTAGATGAATCCTGCTCCAATAATGTAGCAGAGTACAATGCTCTACTCATCGGTCTTCAATTAGCCAAGCGATTGAATATCGAATATCTCAAAGTTTACGGCGACTCTAAGCTGGTTGTCAACCAGGTTAGAGGAACTTATGAAGTCCGCCATCAAGATCTGGTACCTTACTTTGAAGCAGCAATCAACATGGCTATATTATTCAGAGCTTTCTTCATTGAATATGTACGTCGAGCATGCAATACTGAGGCAGATGCTTTGGCCAATCTTGTTGCAGTCTTAGCCATTCCCATCAGAAGACAACAAGTGGTGGTTATCTCTAATCGAGAATTGTTTTGTGTCAAAAACAATCGTAACATCGAGTTCAGTAATCTTGCTGAAGTTAATGTTATCAATGAAGATTGGAGAACTCCCTTCATCGACTTCGTAGTCCATGATATACTCCCTGAAGATCTAAAAGAAGCTACGAGTATTCGTCGACGATCTCTACGATTCTATTACAACCAAACCACTAAGACTCTCTATCGACGGACTTATGACGGTCTTCTTTTACGCTGTCTAGCTGGTGATAAAGCAAAACAAGTACTACGTGAAGCTCACAACGATGTCTGCAGAGCACATCAACCCGGTCCTAAACTACAGGATCGTATCCGACGCATGGGTTACTACTGGCCCTCTATGGTATCAGATGCCATTGAATATGCAAGAAAATGTCGAGCTTGTCAAATCCACGCAGATTTCCTTCATCAACCTTTGGAATTCCTGCATCCGACAGCCGCTTCCTGGCCTTTCGAAACTTGGGGCATGGACATCATAGGTCCTATTAATCCTCCTTCTTCTAGAGGACATCGGTTCATACTATCAATAACCGACTACTTCTCTAAGTGGGCTGAAGCTATACCTTTGGCTGAAGTCAAAACCAGCAGTGTCATTAACTTCGTCAAACACCATGTTATTTATCGATTTGGTGTCCCTCGAAGGATCATTCAGGACAACGAACCACAATTCATCAGCCAGAAATTCATAAGATTTTGTGATGATCACCGAATTGACAATATCGCTTCGACAGCTTACAATCCTACTGCTAATGGATTAGCCGAAGCTTTCAACAAAACTATTATCAAGCTCCTCAAGAAGTTTGTATCTACTAACAAACGGAACTGGAGTGAAAAGCTCGGTGAGTGTTTATGGGCCTATCGAACTACGGTCCGCAATCCCACAGGCTTTACACCTTTCTCTCTGGTATACGGTTGTGAAGCAGTTCTTCCTTTAGAACTTCAAATTCCTTCTTTAAGGATTGTCATTGCCAATGAGCTCACTATAGAGAACAACGACCTTCTTCGACTTCAAGAATTGGAGGCACTCGACGAGAAGCGGTTAATGGCTCAGCAACATATTGAGCTATATCAGGCCCGCATCTCGAAGACTTTCAACTGCAAAGTTAAAGTCAGAACCTTTCAACAATGAGAACTTGTTCTAACAGTCAGACGTCCTATGACTATGACTCACATGAGCAAAGGCAAATTCGATGCGAAGTGGGAAGGACCTTATGTTGTCAGCAAAGTCTTTTCAAATGGAGCATATCAACTTGCAGAATTAGATGGTCGAGTTAGAAATGATGCCTATCAATGGCAAATTCCTCAAGAAATACTATGTATAAATGTAACAAAAATTTATGTAAATATGATCAGACAATTCATAAATAAAGTTTGATTTTTATTTCATCATAAATGATGTTACATGATATCAAGGAAGATCACTGTCATCCTTATCGACATTAGGACGGGGACTACTGCCGTCCTTATCAAAGACATAATCGGCAAAAAAGCCGAGAACCTCCTTGCTGGAACCACGAGGAACTTGCAAGCAGCCAGTCTTATGGCCTCTTCTTCTTCAGTCTTTCCTAGTTCAAGCAGGAAGTCCAGAATATCTCACGGTGGTTTTGGTGCAGACGAACCTTCGCCTGCCTCTGCCTGCTTTGGCTGAACCAGTTCGGCCTGACGTTCTTCAACGCCTTCTTCAACTTTTGGAGCGAGTTCAGTCTTCTTGGGTGCATCTCTAGACGACATTTTTATGTTAGAAAAGTGGAAGTGCTCCTTTCTGCTAAATTTCTGTTCTATTTATAGGCAGAGATTCTCCAAATAATGAAGCGACACATTCATCCGACGGTTCATCCGTTCATTCGATTCATCCAACGGTTCGCCCGTTCATTTATTATTATTACCTAACGGTTCACCCGTTCATTAATCATCATTTGACGGTTCATCCGTTCATTTCATTTCCATCTGACGGTTTGTCCGTTCATTCCACCATTCGACAGTTTACCCGTTCCTTTTGACGATTTATTTCGTTCACACCTTTTTGACGATTCGTTATCATTTATCATCCATATCAGCAACTTATCGTTCTTGATTAAGTTGTCAATTGAAATAATAATACTCGATATATTCTGCCACGTCCATATTACCTCTGAGCAGATATAATGAATATAATTATTTTTCTACAAAATTCAGAAATATATCATGTCCTGTACCTCTGAATATATTTTCTATATCTATTATTTATATCTGAACAAGATATACAATAAATGATAGAGCCACAACAAAAAGTCTTTTATTAATCAAAATATGAGACATTACAAAAACACATGTGCTACAAAAGATACAAAAAGTTTTTCTAATGAGGTGGAGGCATTATCAGAGTAACAATTTGCTGCTTTAGAATCTGCAACCGTTCTTCACGTGATGCCATCACTTTCCTCCAGGCCTCTTCCATTCCCGATTCTTCATTAAAAACGGGCATATAGACCATTCGGCGAGTGATCTCAGCATTATGTGCTGCTAAATACTCATTCCTTTCCTGAGTAAGAGCATCAATTTGTTGGACCGCTGTTTGGTGTTCTGTAACTTCATTTTCTAGTTCTTCTTCAAGACGAGCAATCTCCATTTTCAGATCTGTAATTCTCTCCTTTCTCTGCTCAGCAGCTGAGATCATCGATTCTAACTTAGAATTATATTCAGCAGCTTTTGTAGTATAAGTATCCAAGAAATTTTGGAGGTTCACCCTTTCAATGTCAGCTGCCTGAGCCAGTTGTTCGAACTCTGCCTGCACTAGAGACTCCACTTCTCCTTGGTTGAGCTTTGTATAGTTTTTGATGGAAATCTCTAGCTCATTCAAAATATGATCCAGGAAAGTGGCCTGAGCCTCGTCACCTTGTTCTCGGATAGCCCTTACTAAGAGAGAGGTTGGACCTCTAACCATAAAAAAATTAGTACCATCTTTTTCTATCATTCTATTTACTAGAGGTCCCAAAGACTCAAAAAAGCAGCTGGTAAATGATTGGATCACAAGATTATTAATCGCTATAGCACCAGGAGTTGCAGCTACTCCTGTTGATGACGAGGCCGCAGGATGTTCGATTTCTCGTGTTGGAACGGTAGGCTCTTTGAATAAAGTGGAGCTCGTTGCCCCTCCTGGTCGTTCCTCTGTAAAATCAGAATATTATCATTTTGCCTGTCATTGGCAATTGATAAAGAAAATCAGAAATGAAAACATGCATTACCGTGGATGGATCCAGCAATAAGCTTATCATCTGCAGGAGCAGAGTCTGGTTGAGATGAAGTAGCTTCAGATGCTACTGCTTGGCTGCTGCCTGCTTCAGAGCTGCAAGAGAGATGACGGCTGCTACCAGCAATCTCCGTCGCAAGAACTATGTCCAGACATACTGGAGGTGCTGGAGGAGCTTCAATCTCTGCATGGAGTACATATGTAAAATGTCAGCTATCAATCTATTTTAAAGAAGATTGTTGATTTCATTTTATACCTTGGGGATCGACGGCAGGAATGTCCTTCAAGGCCGCTTCTTCAGCTGTTGGAGCTGCCTCTTCCTCAATATCCTTTTCAGGATCCAAGGAGCCATCGACAGCTTTAGTAGATATATGATCTTCATCATCCCTTTCGGGATCCTGTGTGTCTTCGCCAGTCTCTGATGATGAACTTTCATTATTTTCATCTTTTGCTGGTACCTCCCCACTATCAGTATCAGTAGCTTGATCAACATAGTCTTCCTGTGAGCCGAAGTCACAGTGCTCTAAAGCTTCAATCATTGTACGATCTTCTTCTGCGCGAAGGGCCCCAGGTGTAAGAGGCAGTTGAGAAGATTCTGCAGTAGGTAAAGGAGATCGGACGGCATTGTGCTCTTCTTCTACAACATTATCTCTGGGCTCTTCAACCTCATTTCTCTGTTCCAGCTCTTCCCTCTGCTCAATATCCTCCCTCTGTTCCGGACTAGGAGTCTTATGTCCAGTCTCAGAAATAGGAGTTGGAGAGGGCATGGTGATTCCCGCTGCTGCGTCTATCACAATTGAAGACGAAATTTGTCTTATACGGACCAACCTCTTCCTTCTATGAAGAGGTCTCTCAGGACTCTCTGCATCTATTGTCTCGACTTGTTTTTGAACAGAGGTCGGAGTAGTAGCTTCTTCTTGCTGAATTGTCTCGGCCAGCTGTCGAGATTAAGATCTAGTGGTAATTTTTTCAGAGGAATGATCTAAGATCAGTTTCTTCTTTACTGCCAGTGCGGGAGGCTCCTCTCTTCTCCTCTTCTTGGCTGGAGATTTAGCCACCTTCAAAGAAATACGCAGTGGCGCGTTAACCTCTTCAGGGAACATAGCATCCCTTAAAGCTTCCAAAGATGCATCTACTGGCTCATGCACCTCATCATTTCCTGGGAGTGACATGATGACTCCTCCCTTCTTCAATCTTGTTGAAGACGCGAAGCTATCCGCGAGATTAAAATTCTCAGCAAAGGTGTTCGAAGATGTATAGAATACTGAGTATGTAAATAGCATCCGAGGGCCATGGTTACTATTTGCTGGCATCGAGAACGTTACTTTCGTATCCCGAGCATTATAATAAGCCCAGCTCGGGCCCCATCTATCAAGAAACCCTTTCCTTGAAGGCACGTAATAGTATTCCCCACATGGAATTGGTCGTACCCGAACTGCCGAGCAAATCGACTGGGGAGATATGGCTCTAAATAACATTCTTCTTCAAACCGATATACTAAAAGGGACGGTCGAATTGTCTTCAACCACTCAAAAGCTGCACGGCTCAAAGGTTGCATCTTCGAGTTAATCATATTTGTCGGCATTTGTTCATATCCAGCAGGAGGAGGAGTGCAACAAAAGTTCCATCCTTTGCTCAGGTTCAGAGCATATCTACAATCTCTCAGAGAAGTGTATTTCCACTTACTATGAGAGTATCTCCGCAAAAAGCTGCCGTCGACTGGTCCTATGCCGGGGTCCATCAAAGTAGGATGGTGAAGAAGCAACCACCCGAACAGATATGTATACGGCAATTCTAGCCGAGGAAATTCTTTTTCTCCTTTAGCTTTCAATATCAGATTAACGTACAGACGAAGACTGGCATTCAACCTACAAGTCATCGCTGACAAAAGATCCATCTTGTAGCCGAAGACTAATCTAACGGCGACAAAAAGAACACCGTGATGGAAGCGGTCTACGGCACTTGATCCTGGGACTACACACCGACGGAGCTAATACGTCAGAAATCCTGCTAATTGGGCTTCTTTTGACATAAATCTATATCCTACTCTCAAATAACTCTCGAGAGTATCTCCTTTCTTCAAAGGAGGACATTGATGATCATTCTTCATCTCTTCATCCAAATCCCCGCTTTCCTCCATCAGTTTCACCATGTCACTGCTGCTCAGTGGTCTAAAGAAGTCAGGATAGCATCTATCATGTTCCTTGGTCTTCGTTTCTTTAATGTGGTTAAGGAACAGATAAGGCAACCATTTTGAGGAATAGCAGGTATTTGATGTAGCACTTTTGTAAAACAGAAAACAGATTTTATAATGACATAGCAGTTCTTCGAAGACTGCTACCATGTCTGCGTTCTCTTTTCGAAGTTTGTCCAACTCATCATTGGTTGGGACAAATTCCTCATATGGGGCATCCCCTATTGGCAAGTAAGAGATGTATTGTATCTCATGAAGTACAAACCCGATCTCTCCGCCAGGAGTCATGAAAGTCCCTGTTCTGTAATTGTATCTTTCTGCTAGAGCCAAGAACAGATGCGGGTTGGGGGCAAAACCATAAACAGTGGCATGTACTGCTTGCTACAAATTGATTTGCTGAAGTTTGTTTTCAAACTTGGTTAAAATCCAGTTTGCTATGCAGTTCCATCTCTTAAAATATGGATTCACCAGTCCAGTTAATCTGAGGTCCTGCTCAGGATACCTTCCTTCGACCTTCGCAAACTCATTTGCAAATATTGGAGTCCTGACAGGCAATAACAAGGAAGAATTCTCCGATGGAATACAACCGGGTTTCAAACCTCTTAACAAGACACTGTATCGTTCTGAGGAACTGTAGAACATGTCCTTCTTGTTCGGCCCCTTCTTCACAAAAATCCTTCCTGGATGGGCATCTTGGATAGGTGTAAGGTTCCATTCCATCTTCCTCGGATAGCTCGTATGAGCATACCGGGATAAGGGGAGGCAGCGGGAAACATCTGGTATCGAGAATGTCCTATCCTTCTGATGGACAATCCTTTCTTCCATCCTTGGCCTCGGTTGAGAGCTTTTCTCAAAAGCATCGCCGAACAGGAATAATGGCTTCTTGTGAATGACAGCGTTTGCTGACTCCAGAGGTTGTCCATTTATCAAATATAGCAGAGTCTCATTATCTTGGGCTATCAAAATAGCCTGACGGGAAGTTGGCAGATCATATTGAGGATAGTGCACATGGGAAAGGTCCTCTTTGTATTCTGACTCTGAAAGAGTTCCTACGAAGTTCTCATATTCTGGATCTTCTCTAGTATTAACTGCATCAGACAGAGAAAACAAAAATTCAGCATAAAGAAAAATCAAGGATGCTATCATCAGTTTGCACGAACATCAGAATGCGCAACATCAGATTGCGCAAATCAGGATTGCGTAAATCAGACTGCACAAACAATCAGACTGCGTAAATAAACAGTCATCAGTTTGCGCTGGCAGTCTCGCGCAAATCAGCAAATTGCGCTGACTTTTGTCAGCGCAGTTCAACCGATTGCGCAGACAGTCGTCCTTCATAAAAATGAAGAACGAACTGATTTGTGCAAACCAGAACCCTAAAAAGGGTAGCACAGTATGATTACATCTCTAAAAAGAGATGGATTCTGAAGAACAGTGAGATCAAAACCCTAAAAAGAGTTTTGATTTGGTTATCTACCTTGCAGCGTAGGATGAGCAGATTCGTGACGAGAAGCGCGTCGCACAACCCTAGCCGAAGTCTCGGCGGGGGCCTTGCCCTTGGCAGCGGCGGAGGAACGCTTGGGAGCCATCGAGATCGTCGGAGAAGAAAGGAAGAAAGGAGCTCAGAATTTCTCTCTCAAGTGCACGAAGAAGGCAAAGTAAAGAATGAAATGAGAAACGAAGAGATATTTATAGTTTTCGAAAACGAAACGGCCGCCTCAGATTACGCCGAAAAATGGAGCTAATCCCTCAGATTGCGCAGACAGCTCATTTCATGCGCAAATTGATTTAAAATTTTAAAATTCAAAGTATTTCAAAATTTTGAATAAGTTCAACTTTCGAAAACTTTGAAAGGGGTCTTGTAGGTCCTAAAAAATCAAGTTGCACACATCAACAAAGTCAGAAGATCAAGAAATGAATCTTTCAAATAAACTGCGCAGATATCAGATTGCGCATACTAGATTGCGCACACTACCAAGCGCTCAGGCTGACATGGCAAATCATCATCATTACCTCACACAAATCAAATCTTCTGACATCTGACAGCACAGAAAATGAGGCGACCATTCGTTTAATCGTACAGCACGGTGCTCGAGGACAGCTGGCAGCACAATCCATGTTGGCGCAATCCATGTTGGCGCAATCCATTCCTGCGCAGTCCAAGTCTGCGCAATCCAAAGCCAGCGCAATTCAGGTTGCGCATTCTATCAACATAAATGACAAAATACACGTGGCATTCATGCCATCATTTGTTCATTACGTGGCAACCGTCTATACACGATCATGCGCATTTCAATCAAATGATGCCATGTGTCCAAGACAGTTGGCCCATGATCCAGCAACTGCCTGCGCAGTCTACTGTTGTGCAATCCAATTGCTGCGCAATCTATCATGCACAGTCCAGAATAACTAAAAGTTGGTTATTTTTCAGAACTCTATAAATAGAGTTTCAAGTCTCCATTCAAGGGGATCAGAGATCAGATCATAGAGAAATCAGACTTTAAAGTTCAGAGAGTCCAGGAGTTCTTGTCCAAGTGCTGCTGCATTCTTCCGAGACTTTTGCCTTCAACTTCTGAGGCTTTTTGCTTTCAGTTCCAGAGTTGTCTTCAACTTTCGAGGCTCCGTCTTCAGAGTTCACATCGTCCAAGGGATAAAGCAATCGTCATCTAGATTGGATTCCTATAGTTGTACCATTCCCAGAATTCAAATTGTAATCTTTTACAAAGTTTGTATCAATAAAGTTCTATACTTTTGTTTTTGCAAACAATTTTGTGGAGAAGGATTGGTTTGGTTTGGTTCAACATGCATTTGGAACACCTTAGCCTATGCTCCACCCTCAACACAACATAACTACCCTCATTAAAACCCTACCAATCTTTTCTCTCTCCTCATAACTCTTTCATTTATTTTCTCCATCTCCTTCTTCTTCCTTCCTCTACACAACTCACCAACACCCATAGGTAAGTGCACCTTGCCACCACATGAGAACCCTATTTTATTTGTCCATTAGCTAGATTAGGCCATAGAGATCAACATTAGAACTTGACATTTTGTGATTTGGAGTCTCCTTTGTTCTAGATCTAAGTTTTCTCTATTTTTGGATTTATATAGTTTTGATCTATTTTAGTTGGGTTTTTGTGGGTTTTGATGCTTCCATGTGGAAGAGAACTCAATTTTACTCAAGTTAGAACTTTGAAAATCTAGATTTGGCTTTGATTTGACCAAGATATGAAGAATGGAATTTTTGGTGTTCTTGATGCTTGCTCTCGGCCTGGAGACGAAGACTGCAGCCTGCGCTCTTTAGCGCAGTGCTGGACTGCGCATCCCCTCTCGGCCTGCGCTCTTTAGCGCAGTGTCGACCGTGCTGCTTGCCCCTTGGCGAACTGCGCTCAGCCCCATGCGCCATCCATCCATGCGCAGTCTGCTCATACGCAGTCTGCTCATGCGCAGTCTACTCATGCGCAGCCTGCTCATGTGCAGTCGGCTCATGCGCCATCCATTCATGCGCAGTCTGCTCATGTGCCACCTATACCCCTGCGCAGTTCACCCCTGCACAGTTGGCTCCTCGCGCAATCTAATCCCGCGCGCTTGGACCCTGCGCACTTCACCCCTGTGCAGTTCAACCCTGCACCATCTATCTCCTGTGCCAACCATTCCTGCGCCATCCACCCCTGTGCAGCCCACTGGCCTATGATGATTTGGTTTTATTTTTTGGACTTGGCTTCTCTTTTGTGGATTAGGTTTTGAGATCTTGTTCCACACAGCACGACTACCTTGACCCCAACACGACCTGGCACGATTTTCAGTATTTGATATGACTAGTACGGTTTTCGTGATTTCTGTGATTTATGATCCTAGTACTTCCTGATTTTCTAGAAAATGACTCAATGGGGTGCATTCTTGACTTGTAACCTGATAACTTGATAGTGGCCCGTGGCGGCGTACTGACTTGACTTGACTTGTAACTTGTAACTTGACTTGTAACTTGACTTGTAACTTGTAACTTGTAACTTGTAACTTGACTCGTATAACCAACATGACACCGTGGGTGTTCCTGTTTGCTTGCTTGTATAATCCACCTGTCTTGTCTTGCATCATGTCTAGGACGTGACTCCTGGTTCCCACGGTCAGGGATTTACACTGAATCTGGATTAGGCTAATGATTAGATCAAACTATAGTTCATAGAGAATTTCCAGTCACAAGCAATCTCGTTATCTGGGCGCTTTAATTGGACTTGTAGCTTGCCGACAAGTAGAGCACATTTCCAGCACACTGTCATGTGTTGCACCCTCTAAGTCACCTAAGGGTATATCATCTCCTGGGCGATGTACCCAACCATACTCTCAACCCGCGGAAGGATAACTGGATCGTCTGCAGGGCTTGGGACTAGAAAATTCTCATTTCATCTTGTTAGTGATTAGGCTTGTGATAACCCTAGTTAGTTAAAGTAGTAAGCCGTAGTAATTGCTTGGCCGCTTGTGAATAAATGTTGTCTAGCCCTGTCTAAGTCTTGTTTAGTCCCAGTACCTGGTCCTCCTGAACATGATTGTTTTACTTATCTTTAACAATAAATGGGTAGAGACAAGGTGCTATTCAGGCGAAGGGTTACAACCCCGGTCCTTGTTTGGTTTACGGGGTGTAACCTGGCTTCCGGAATGGTTCCATGTCCCTAGTCGTTTATTGTCTTGTTGTACTCTTATTTACTAGTACTTTCTTCCATTTTCTTATGTTCTGATACGCTGGTTTTGTTCTTATTCGTGGCCTCCTTTATGGCGCTTGCTCTTTCTGGGGTTTGACCCAGCTGGTTTTGTGTGGCCAGATTTCGGAGCAGCACCCGAGGATCTACCGAACCTCCAGCCCGATGGTGGCGACTAGAAGGAACCCGGGCTACGAGTGGGTTTTCCACTTTGTTTCGCTCACTCTATTGTAAAATTATTCTTTTGAGGCGTTTAGCCGACGAGCACCTGTTAGCTCGATGCACATTTACTTACTGTCTGCCTACGGGCTGTAAACATGATTAACAAATCTTAGGGTTGATCATGTATGACTAAACTCTTGCTAGTCCTCGTATTTTGTATGACTAGCTTCATGATCAACTGAATATGTTATATTTGGGACGCCTTTTATTGTATATTTGGTGGTCAAACATCTTGTACTTATATTACTTGCTTGAGATTGAGACAATAGGCTTAACCTTAAGAGACCGTTGGCTTGCAGTAAACCCTTATATCTAGACAGCCGTGACCGTATAGCGAGACGGACTTCATTTCAATATACTTAGCTGGCTATGTTCGCCCCCGCTCTCCAGTATTCTGGTCCTGGGGCGTGACAATGGTCTTTCTGATTGCTGTCTTCTTGAGCTCCGGATGGGCCTCTAAGCAATGCTTCGAAAGGTGGCCCCGGATCTGACAGCGATTGTAGAAATTGATGTTGTTATCAAATTCCAGTTTCTAGGTGTGGGATCGTCCCCCTAGCTCGAGCTGGAGAACAGTCGGTGGGGCGGAGGATAAATCAACCTCTACACAAATTCTGGCGTAGTTGCCTTTAGACAGATTTCGGGTTTCCTTCGCGATGGCCACCAAACTATCGAAGAAGCTCGCGATCCTCTTGAGTGCTGCCGGGGCGAAGCAGACAAGTGGAAGGTTCGGCAAGGTGACCCACGTCGAGATAATTATCGAGTCGACGTTGGGGGTGAAGCTGGGGGTCCATTTGGCGATCTTCACGCTGTAAGGTCCGATGGTGGTGGAACCCTTGGCCCAAACTAGCGAGAAGTCTGAATCGAAAGAGAGATGGATGAAGAGGTGCTTGGGGTCAAAAGGGGCAACCTTGAAGGCGGAGGAAAGACCCACCCTGCAAGGGCTTCTCTGACCGGGGGAAGCTTGGGGCAACCAGATTGGAATTTCAGCACAAAGGTCTTCGAGAAGGCGGATGAAAGGGATGTGATCTCGTCTGAAGAGAACGGGATGCTGATGGAGATGCCTTTGGATGGGGGAACTCGATCTCGGTAAGGTCGATATTCGTACCTAGCAGGAGTCTCGAAGAGGCTCGGTCAGGTCTGAGGATCTCAGCGAAGGATAGAGGGGGCTGGGAAGAGGAAGAGGAAGGGGGTAGCAACAGAACTGGGGTCAAGTATGGAGGCTGGTCACCCGGCTGGGGACGGAGGTTGTAGGGCCCCGTGGGAGGAGATGGAGGAAACTAAGGATCCGGAGTGAGACCTCCAACGACGAGGGAAGCGGGAGGGGACGGAGAGCTAGCCCGATCGGCGAGGGATAGTCTCGGAGCCACGAGGGGGGCTAGAGTCATCGGGGGGGGCGCATGGCTACGCCCAGAACCGGCAAGGGGGCGCATGAGGGCCCAGGACTAGGGTGTGGGTGGGCGCATGGCTACGCCCGGAGCCGATAGTGGGGGCGAAAGTAGGCCCAGGAGATCCCCGACACGGATGAGGGTGGCGCATGACCGGCAGCGGAGATCCCCGACACAGATGAGGGTGGCGCAAGGGGCGCCGGGCCCCCACCGCCGTCCGGAGAAGGGGCATATGCGTGGAGAAGGGGCACATATGCCCGGAGAAGGGGGACAGGGTCCACGAGAGGCGATATCGGGATCCGACGTAAGGCGCTTGGGCGCATAGGCCGAAGCCGGGTGAGGGGGCGCATATGGTCCGAGCCCCACGGCAGAGGGGGTACATAGGCCGACGCTGTAAGAGCGGGCGCATACGCGCCAAGGATGGAGACGGGCGCATGATCCCCAAGCAAGGGGTCGAGCGCAGAGCTGGGCGGAAAACTCCAATTTTGCAATTTCAAATTAGAGCCCGGAAGACGAGGTGGCTCACCAATCGAGGCACAGCAGGACGAAGACAGGGGGGCAACGGGGGCGATGCGAAGCGGGGGCCATCGGAGAGGGGGGCGAGGCAAAAGGGGGAGGGGGAGGGCGCCGCATTGCCCGCAACTCGCGTGGAAGCCACCAGACCAGGATGCGCTCCTTTCGAGGTGAGGGTGGACGGACGACAGGGGAGCGCGCGCGGCCACCGAGGGGACGGAGCCTTGCCGGTGGCAGGACGGCCCACCAGAGCAAGCTGCGCCTTGGTCCAGGCGGTCGGTCGAGGGAGGCGAATCGCAGAGGGATCAGGCCCGTCCAACGGGGAGGGGACGAAGGGGAGATACTGGGAGGTGCGGCGACCACGGCCACGACGCCGAAGGAGAACGCCGGGGTCGACGCCGCAGGGCCAGAGGGGGAAGGGACAGGAGCAGGTGGGGAAGGAGCGGACGGCGGTGGAGGCCAGAAAAGGAAGGGAGGGGAGCAGGAGGGAAGGTGGGGAGCTAACATCGAAAGAATATATATATATATATATATATATATATATATATATATATATATATATATATATATATATATATATATATATATAAATCTCGTGATCGAGATCGACCTCAAAACCAAAATAGGAATTGGTATGTATATATATACACTATATATATATATATATATATATATATATATATATATATATATATATATATCTCATGATCGAGATCGACCTCAAAACCAATATATATATAATATAGTTAGTGTATATATATACATACCTATTCCTATTTTGGTTTTGAGGTCGATCTCGATCATGAGATATATATATAGATATATATATATATATATATATATATATATATATATATATATATATATATATATATATATATATATATATATATATATATCATGATCGAGATCGACCTCAAAACCAAAATAGGAATAGGTATGTATATATATACACTAACTATATTATATATATATATATATATATATATATATATATATATATATATATATATATATATAAATATATATATATAGGTATGTATATATATATCATGATCGAGATCGACCTCAAAACCAAAATAGGAATAGGTATGTATATATATACGCTAACTATATTATATATATATATTTTATATATATATATATATATATATATATATATATATATATATATATATATATATATATATATATATATATATATATATATAATATAGGTATGTATATATATATATATACATACCTAAAAATATATATATATATAGGTATGTATATATATACGCTAACTAAAAAAAAAAAAATATATACGCTAACTATATTATATATATATATATATATATATATATATATATATATATATATATATATATATATATATATATATATTTTATATATATATATATATATATATATATATATATATATATATATATATATATATATACCTTGAAGGTGAACCAAGAGGTAAAGTGAACTCAAACCAAGTATAGGTCTAAAACGACATCGACCAAACTCAATCTCAGGCTTGAGATCAAACCCAAGTGTCCAAAACCAAGTTAAACTCAAGTGTCAAAATCCGACACACACAACACAACTCAACATAACACCCAAAATCCAACTTGATACCCAAAATCCCACTTGCACATCCAAACCTCGTGCAAACTAAAAAACAGGGAGGACGTGTATACGTGTGACGTGCTCGGGTCTGAGCCAAGTCAAAATTGTGTCCAAACTGTGTCCAAATAGTGCGTATCCAAAACAGTGTTCGTGCACGTGTACGGGGTATATCGAGCACCGTAGGACTCGTCGTGTCCATCGAGAATCCTCGTGCTCATGCCAGAGGGTAGGTAGGGTGTTAGGGTACGTGTCCAGGTGTCTGTAACGTGTCCAAGTCGTGTTGTGTCGCGTGTCCAAATGCGTATCGGAACTGGGCTGCTCGTGCGCGTGGCCTCCCGGGGACGTGTCGGCCTATCTAGGACATGACACACACGTCCACGTGTCACGTGCTCGTGTCCAAGGGTAGCCTAGGTATAGGGCTAGGTGTTGGACACCCTTCCTTAAGTCCTCGTGTCCTCGTGTCAGAGATAAAAGTGCGCATCGGGGAGGGATGTGCGCGCGTGCACAGTGTCATCCGAATCAATGCATGTGAGATATCTTCGTGCACACTCAACAAAATTTTGTGAAATTTCACGAGCACATGGGCAGAGGTTGCCCCCACGTGTCCACAACATTTCATACCAAATTGTGTCATATCCATCGAGTTATGACACTCAGGATGCAGGATAGTGCACGGGCTATGCACGGGACCTCGTGCTACGTCCCCGTGTCCTGTTTGGACACGAAAACAGTATGGAAAAATAACAAAAAATATATGTTTTGGAATTCCCTCCTATAGAGCTACAAATATATGAAATTAGTTTTAAAAAATTACCGCTTTTATTTCTAAGAGGCATTTCATCAAACACATGTTAACATACATCGACACGTATCCGATACACATATCAAACGGACACAAAATCTAACCAAACTACATCTACAGGTCTTGGGTACCTGGATGCATGCTCCTATGAAGAAAAATCAGAATTAAAATGGGTTTAGAAGCATTTACCTATTGATAGTTGGAATCTCAATACAAAAGTCTCCAAAATGCCTCGACACTCAAATTCCTACGGTCAAACGCCTCCAATTCTTTTCTAGCAAGCCTCCAGAAAGTTCCTCTCCTCCCAAGGATCACATCGTTTGGTCCAAACCGGATGAGAGATGAGAAAGATAGGCTATTTTGAGAATTGGAGAAATTAGGGTTTGTAAAGGAGGCTTGGTGGTTACATATGAATATAAAGAGAGGGGGGCTATTTTGGCCGCCTACACTAGTAGGGTTAGGGTTAGGGTTTAGGTATGGGCCAAAAACTCCTTAAGTTATTTAGAAAGCCTTTTAGCAAAAACCCCAAAAAGCCAAATAACTTAAAACCCTAAAAATCAATTCAAAAAGTTTTCTAATTAGGACTATAACTCAAAATTCAAATCTAACTAGATAATTAGGTTTCTAATGTCATAGTTAGTCTCTAATCATGGTTAGCTAAGGTTAAACCAACTATCAACACAAAACACCAATTAAATTATTATAAAATAATCCAAAAATTCAAAAAAATCACATAATTACCAAAATATCCTTATTTTAAAAAACTGGTGGTTACAAATCTAGCATCCTTAAAATAATTTTATCCTCGAAATTAAAGGTTGGTAGTGGTAGTAAAACAAGATAGAAGGTTTAGGCGATATCTTAGCCACGATCAAGGAATAACGAGTTTTGCACGATCGGGACAAACAACTTAAAATTATTCACGCACGATGAGTGATTTTGGCATGATATAATCGTGCTATGAAAAAAATTGTATTTACACGATTTAGAGGCAAGGTAAATGTATAGTTATGGGCGTTAAAATCACGATCAAGGAATTCAAAGTCGTCTTAGTCATTCTAGGTCATCTAGACTAATCACAAGGAATTCAGATATGATTTAGGAAATCAAATCATGGTTGCAAAAGTTTAGGCACGAGTGTTTAAAATCCAAAGATGAGTAAAATCGAAAGTTAAAGCATGAGTAGCAATAGCATTGAAATCCAATTTTTTTTGTTCTCGACACGATCTAAGTTGATCAATTCCTGGTAAATTAGGATTTGGGCAAGATGTAGAACAAGGTCATCAAAATCTGAGCATGAGCATCCAAGGATGGAAATCCAGATCACAATTAAATTTAATTCAATTGGGTACGACCCAGGATATTGGTATGTTAAGAAAGATGACCAAAGTCGATTGGTCGCGATCAAGGAAGTTAGGGTTGAACGATATTAAAAACTAAAAGGATGATTCAAGGATGTAGAATAAGTCAATTTTCCTCTTTTTGATAGGGAAAGCAAAAGACAAGGTTCATAGGGAAGTCAAGTTAATCATCTCTCTTTGATACTATCAAGTTTATCTGATCATTATTTGCCAATCATATCTTTATTTCACAAGTCCCAATATAAAAATCAACCTTTATATGACTACTGCCAAAATTATACCCTTCCGTCATGAAGATTGGACCTTGTCATGATCACCATAGGCTTAATTTCCTAATTCCAAAACATTACTCATGAAACATACCCTTCTTATTAGGAATCAACACTAACCACTTAATCATCATAAATTCAAATTCTTCCACCTTGTCCTAAATTGGATCCGAAACCTCTAAATCAGTTTTATGAAATCCTGGAATTTGTTCAAATTACTCTCCTTGTATATTCAAATCTAAAACCACTAGGCCTTGCAAAACTTATTCTCTATTCTGAAATCAACCTTCATATTTCCTTTAACGTACACCTTCAAATATTATTCTCCTTAAATTTAAAATTTTCACAAAATCTCTAAATTTTTATGATTCAAAATTCTTGTGTTCTCTATATTCCTAGCTATTTTCTTACAATATCTTGTTCAATTTCATATCGTCATCGAATACAATTAAAATCTCTTCCCTATTACTAAATTTCTAAGTTTAACATCATAGCCTTAAAGTAAAACATCTTAAAAATCAATAACCGAAAATTATCCAGTCCTCATAAACTAAGTCGATCTCGAATATCATCATCAGTTATGAAATATATCTATGAATTATTCATACCCAAAATATTTTTCTAAGTGTGATCGTTTCTAAATTGATAATATAAATCTATTGATTTCATCCTCAATCTCAGTCGCATCTCTATCCCAAACCTATATCAAGGTCCATCATATTATATTCCTACCAAGATTATCATAAGATAACAAATCAATTTCTTTCCGAGTTAGATGATTTACGTTACTTCCTCGTCCTTTCCAAAGTAAAGAAATATGTAGATTCAAGGATATCAAGTGTAGCTGATATAAATAGTTACGAGGTAGGTGATTGATGTAATTGGGACAGAGTTAATTAAGATAAAAAATGGTAATACAAGAAATAATGGCAAGAAAGAAATAATGATAAAATTTGTTCTTGCTCCTCTGTTCAAAAGAAATGAACCAATTTAAGATGTAATCTGATACCATACACGTCTTCCTGAAATAATGTTGTCAGAATTTTGCCACGCTAGTAAGCATAGCTGCAATAAATAATAGAGTCTGTAACTAAGGTATACACCCTATAATCATGTTATCTAGAATTCTTACCATGCCAACCAGTATAGTTGTAAAAAAATCTAAATTTCATAACTAGGATAAGTATATCAAAAATCAGGCTCTATGTCCTTGTCATGTTAGCCAATATTGTAGGACCGTTGAGCACCTCTAGAAGGGGGTGAATAGAGTGTGTGTGTGCAGCAAAAAAAATCACCAATTTTAAAAAATTAAGCTATAATTATGGCAGTAAATAAGAGACAGTAAATAAATGTAGCAAGAGATAGAGAGATCAAGCTCAGTGACACAGCGATGTGTACTAGTATCTATGTGAGAGGACTAATCCAGTCTCGAGTACTCTTGCTCGATGTTAATCAACTAAGGCACAAGCTAAATGAGAGCTTGCAGTCTCTTACAACACCGTGCTTGGTGACAAGTGCATGACCAACTTCACAATACCGTGCTTGGTGACCAGCGCACGACCGGCTCCACAACAAGGATAGTTGTAGTAAACTGGACAACCTCTTTACAACTCTTGAATACCAAACGACTCTAGATCGAAGTAGATATTACTAGCTTTTGGCTAAGAGAAGTATAGGTGTGATTTGAAAGCTTTTGATCATGTGAAAACACTTTTTGAATAGAAGAGAAGATGAAGAATGAATGAGTGATTTGAAATAAAAAACTCTCTCCTATTTATAGGTGTTTTTTGAGACCGAACTCGGGCAGAGTTCTGGCAGAGTTCTAATGCAAATATTTCGCATATGTGCGTTGCTTGCAGATTTGGAAGCAATGGATATTTGAATTCAAACTGCCCAAACTCGGTCAGAGTTCGGACCGAACTCGGGCCGAACTCGGTTTCAGTTCTGTCTAGGAGAAATTCAAAATATTTGACAAATTCTGTTTCAAAACTGATTTTGAACTTTTGGTAGAAATGAAATAGGAATAGGTAGGCTTTTTAGAAATTTGAAATGAGATTAACCTAAGCTAGTATTACCTAGTCGATCTTACAATTTATGTCCTAGACTCAATAAAGATAAAATACAGAATAAATTGTAAAAAGACTTGGACGGGATCCCAATGAAAGTAATCTTCAGATTGATGAAAAGTATATGCTTGATGATACAATACGATGCTCGTTGATATTGATTTCAGACGTCCTGAAATGGTTAGCAACAGTTCGTATATTTTGTGTATTGACTTTAAGGTTATGTCGATTATTAAAATTAGGTGTGACCATGGAATGGGCCAACAATCTCCCACATTTTGATAATTGACAAACTTGAGTCTATACCAAAATATATCTAAGAAATAGAATAAACAAATAAAATGTACCTGAACAAAACATGGTTGGTTTTGTTTTGGATTGTATGCTTTTGGATTTATTTTTAATTGGTGTGTACTCTTTCTCCCCTTTTGTCAATAGAGAAATGACTTTGGCTCCCCCGTAATGTGTGAAGCCAATAATTTACAACATAAACAGACAAAGTGAATCTAAAGAGATACATAAAAAGATAACAAGTACTGAAATAAACTAGAATGTTTCACTAAAATTACTGAAAGAAAAAGATACAATCATAAAGTGCTAGAAAAAAAATAATGTCTAACTAATAAGTTTAGACATTTCAAAAAGCAAACTACATCATAGCATAGATCATCATCTAGCATCCTATCCTCTATCCATCAGCTGAGTCCGCATCACATAGTGGGATCATCACCACCAGGAGCATTCGGAGGAAAGTAAGTTGCAGTAGGATCGAAGTAAGGAAAAGATGCCTCATCTCCGAACCTAGGACCTGGGAAGCCTGGGTGAGGAAGGATAGTAACTGGATGAGCTGGGTCCTAAGAGAGACTCCAGTGAAGATCAGTAATCCCATTTCGCAACACCTGAGCCTGGTAGATGTGGCGGAACTCCGAGTCGAGATAGCTTTGATGATGTTGCACAAAAAGAGCAACAAAGTCATCAAACCTCGGATAGAATCCTGGATCAAATCTCGGAGCAGGGCTGGAGCAGAAGCAGCATTAGGAGGAGGAGCCTCAGCATCAGCAACTGGAGCAGGCTAAGCTCCAGCAGAAAGAGATGGAGCAGGATATCTAAGAGATCTGCTAAGCTGTATGGGAGTAGAGGAGTAGGCTTTGGTTTGAAGATCAATATCAAACCTGCGAAAGATGGAGGCCAAATGCATAGGATAGACCAGGTTACGTCCTGGATTTCTACAGTTTAGCATCCAGGCCATCATGGTCTTGGGAATAGAGAAAGGAATACCAAAATAGATATGGTACATAGCAGATAACTCTAAGAAGGTGATCTTATCAGAAGATCCTTTTTTGGTAGGAGAACTGAGAAAATGAAACGATGGAGTTCATAAAATTTTTGGTTAAGGTCTTTTGAGAAGACCCTTCTAGGAACAGGACGAGGGTGGCAAAACAACTCCTCAAAAGAGTTAAGAGTGACATCTTTTGGAAATTGAATATGGTGAATATCAACAAGAGCTTCACCTACATCAGGAACATAAAAGTATTCGTTGATGTCAGTGGCGCTGAACTCCAATTCTTGCCCAGCAACGCAAGAATAAAAGTTTCCGTTTTGTTTTACCTACAAGTTACAGTAAAACATTCAGACAGCGTTGTCAAAAATGTTTTCGGCTACTTCGAAGAAGTCTCGGTAGCCTAGATAGTCGAATGTGGGAGCATATTCATTAAAAATAGTAAAGTTAACAAAAGCTCCAGCACAAATTTTGCGACCGAAAAATGAATCAAACAATAGGTCAGAATATTCCTTATCAGAAAATAAGCCGAAGTCAAAATCATCTGAGCCTACTGGTCGGGCTGGACAAAAAAGGCTAGTAGAAACATAGTCAGACGAGGAAGATCCAGCTTGTGAAGGATCAACCGATCGTCACTGATGTTTGGGAGCCATGGATGAAAAAGAAACGAAATAAAATTACCTTGAAAGATGAGGAAGAAGATGAAGTTGATGCCCACTGGAACTCCTAGAATACTTGGAAAGAAGAGTAGAAAGGAGTTTATGGGTGTAGTGAAAGGATTTCTTGAATTGTTGTGTGGAAACAATGAGAAGAATAGGGGTTTATAAAGGGTTTAGGGCCGGCTGTTCGGTTCTGGAAGGTGAACAGCGCCGACCGAACTCGGTCCGTGTTCGGTTAAAACTCGGTTAGAGTTCAGACCGAGTTCGTTTACTTATGTTTCCGAGGTAATAAATGCAGTTTTGGTAGTTGAATTGTAACTTTATGACTTTTGACTCCTATATTTAATAACATGTATTATTTTTGGGTTAGCTGTAGGGGTACTGTCCCAGCTAACGGAGGTTCACCGGGGAACTCTTAAATACCGCTTCGCTTCGACGTAGTCGTGGTGACAGACAGACCTTTTTAGGCTTGTACCCCAAAATAATTTCAGTTAAATAAATTTCAAAGTTTCAAGTCATAAAATTAAATTTAATTACCATACTACATTATGAATCTAAAAATTCAAGTATACCGAGCTCTCGTCTCATTATGTTAAAATAATCTTCAGTCAGTGGTTTTGTGAAGATGTCTGCTAGTTGATGATCTGTGTCAATAAACTCTAAACAAATATCCCCGTGTTGTTGGTGATCACGTAAAAAGTGATGACGTATCTCAATATGCTTTGTGCGTGAGTGACAGAAAGGGTTCTTAGTCAGATTAATGGTGCTAGTGTTATCACAATAGATAGGAATCTTAGTGTAGTACAGATTATAGTCTTCTAAGGTTTGCTTCATCCACAAAATTTGAGCACAGCAACGTCCTACGATGATGTACTCAGTCGTAGTAGTTGACAATGCTACGGAATTTTGCTTCTTGCTAAACCAAGAGACTAAGGCCTTTCCTAGGAAATGACACCTAATGCTGGTACTTTTATGGTCTACCTTGCATCCTGCAAAATCTACATCCGAGTAACCTATCAGGTCAAAGGATTTGGTTTTAGGATACTACAGGCCACTGTAGAAGCTCCTTTAAGGTATCGGAAGATACGCTTTACGGCACTTAAGTGTCATTCCTTAGGATTTGCCTGATATCGTGCACAGATGCAAACACTGAACATAATATCTGGGCGACTAGCAGTTAAATACAATAAACTACCAATCATATCTCGATACTTATGCTGGTCGACAGGTTTGCCACTTTTATCAGAATCAAGCTTTGTAGATGTAGCCATTGGGGTTCCGATTGGCTTTACATTATCAAAGTCGTACTTTTTTAGTATGTCCTTCGTATACTTGGCTTGGTTGATGAATGTTCCCTTTGAGTGTTGTTTGATCTGAAGTCATAGAAAGAAGTTTAGCTCTCCCATCATACTCATCTCAAATTCACTCTGCATTCACTTAGCAAAATCTTGACATAGTTTCTTATTTGTAGAACCGAAAATAATGTCATCTACATATATTTGCACAAGAAGAATATCATCATTTGAAGATTTGATAAACAATGTTGTATCAATTCTTTCTTTTAAAAAACCATTATCAAGTAAGAAGGCACTTAGGCGTTCATACCAAGCACGAGGTGCCTGTTTGAGTCCATAGAGTGCTTTCATAAGCTTGAAGACGTGATCAGGTTTTTGAAAATCTTCAAAACCAGGGGGCTGTTTCACAAAAACTTACTCTTTTAAAAATTCGTTTAAAAATGCACTTTTCACGTCCATTTGAAATAGTTTGAAATCATTAAAACATGCAAATGCACAAATATGCGGATGGCTTCTAGTCTAGCAACAGGAGCATATGTCTCATCATAATCAATACCTTCTTCTTGATTATAATCTTGTGCCACTAGACGTACTTTGTTGCGTAGAACTTGTCCATCTTTACTAAGTTTATTTCGGAACACCCATTTGGTACCAATTATCGATTGACCAATAGATTTAGGAACAAGTTCCCAAACTTGGTTTTTCTCAAATTGATTTAGTTCCTCTTGCATGGCATCAATCCAAAACTCATCAAAAAAGCATCTTTTATGTTCTTAAGTTCTATTTGAGAAATGAAAGCTACATTTGCTACTATTTCAGAATCCCTAAGAGAGGAGGTGTACTTACACCTTTTGATATATCACATATGATGAGTGTCTCTGGATGATCTGGCAAGAATTTTAGTGAATCAAAATTTTGAGTCATATCTTCCACAGGACTCTTTTCGGTGCTTGCTTGTATACCTTTATCATCACTGTCGCTAGATCTGTGACTATTGAGCTCATCAAAAGTAACGTTAATTGATTCTTCAACAATCATAAACCTTTTATTGAAAATTCTATATCCTTTACTCTTAGCAGCATATCTGAGAAATATTCCTTCATCTGCTTTAGAGTCGAACTTTTCCAAGTTATCCTTGGTGTTCAGGATAAAACAACGACAACCAAAAACTTTGAAATAAGAGATGTTTGGAATCCTTCCAAACCAAAGTTCATATGGTGTTTTCTCCGAGATAGGTCGAATTAACACCCTATTCAAAATATGACAGGCTGTACTAACAGCTTCTGCCCAAAAATACTTAGGAAGATTATGCTGATTCAACATGACTCTAGCCATTTTGCTTAGAGTACGTTTATTCTGCTCCATAACACCATTCTGTTTGGGAGTACTAGGATAAGAAAATTTATGGTAATATCCACTATCATCACAAAACTTTTTAAAATCAAAATTTATGAATTCGCCACCATAATCACTTCAGATACGAGTAATCATGAAGCCTTTTTCGTTTTGAACCTTTTTGCAAAATATCTGAAATTCAAAAATAGCATCACTTTTGTTTGATAAAAAGTAAACCAAAGTAAATTGAGAGAAATCATCGACAATAACAAAAGCGTAGAGCTTACCGCTAAGACTGGCGACTCTACTAGGACCAAATAAATCCATATGAATCAACTGCAAAGGTCTAAAAGTACTTACAGCGTTGATGGATTTAAATGTAGACCTATGTGCTTTGTTCTCTTCACAGTCAGCACATACCATATCTCTCTTGAATGGAATCTCGGGGAGTCCTTTTACCAACTTCTTAGTACTTAGTCGTGAGATAGTGTTCATATTTATATGTCCTAGTCTCATGTGCCATAGCCAACTTTCATCTAGATTAGCTACTAGGCATCTACCTGCATTATTAGTACTCTCCAAAAAGAAAACATAAATGTTGTCTTTTCTAATCCCTTTATATACGGGATCACCAGATGACATATCATATATGGTACATTTGTCTTTTACAAAATTGATACCATAACCATTATCAGCCAAATGACTTATGCTTAGTAGGTTATGTTTTAATTCTGTGACTAGACAAACATCCTTTATTACTGGATAAGAAGAAATACCGATAGTACCATTACCAATAATATCACCTCTCAAGTTATTTCTTAAGGAGACGTATCCTTCTTTCTTCATCGATAGCGTACCAAACAAAGATGCATCACCTGTCATGTGCCGCGAACATCCGCTATCGAGGATCCACTTGCTTTTAGCATGAGAGGGTTGAGGGTCCACCTATAAGACAAGTAGATGAATCCTTTGGTACCCATTTACTGAAGGGTCCATTTTGATTAGTTTTAGGTCTCCAAAACAGAGTGTGATTGTCAACAAATTTCCTTGCTAAGCAATACTGTGATATGTGTCCATGTGTACCACAATATGTGCAAGTTAGTTTAGAACCAGTGGTGGTTGAAATGTGTTGACATTCTTGTTTGGTTTATAGGAGAACCTATAAGTGAAAGCATGATGATAGTCGTGTTTCTTTCGTGCTTTCTGATGTTTAGTCCTCTTAGGTGTATGCTTGGCATTAGGACTAAATTTAGGCTGTGTCACAGGTATTGCCTGTTTGCCTAACTTGATTTCTAACTTTTTAGAAATCACAACAGACTCTTCATATCTAGCAGTCATATCTGAGAGTCTTTGTTCTGTGACTAAGTGCTTCTTCTTCTCTATGTCATATAGCTCTTATATTTTGATATAGTCTCTTTCTTTTTTTTTAATCTCGAGGATAGCCTCATGATAGTCTACTTTGAGTTTGGCTATCTCTTCCGTGTTACCAGTAGTAGACGTCTCTTTAATATCTTCAATAAGATTGGACAGTGTAGCTATCTCGGTTGTGTATGCCTTAATCTCCTTTCAAGAATGTTTATACTTGTCAAGCTCAGTTCTGTGATCTTCAAATAATTCATTAAAGGCATTCTCTAATTCATCAAAAGTAAAATCATCATATAGAGGGTTTGAGGATACCTTATCAAATGCCATAAGACAGTCATTTGCATTATCGCAGGGTCTGTCTTCTTCCTCTGTATTACTGGCATCACTCTCATGCCTGATGCTTGTGTTAGCATACTTTCGGCTGGTAGTAGCTTCTATGCTTGATCATGATATGTCATATGGACTGCTTTTCTTTGAGGTTGGACAGTCCTTCTTCATGTGCCCTGACTTCTTGCATCCAAAGCATATGGTTTCTTCTTCATTGCTTTATTGGATATCTTTCTTCCTTTTATTTGATTTCTCAAATTTCAGGAATTTTCTGAAGTTCTTCACTATTAGGGCTTTTTCATCATCACTTTATGATTCATCATCAGAATTATGGCATATAGATTTTCTGGCTTGAGCTTTGAAGGCAATCGACTTTTCTTTTGGGGTCGCTTCTTCAAACTCTTGTAGATCAAGCTCATGGGTCATGAGCTTGCCCATCAGTATTTTCAGAGACATAGTGGTGAGATCGTTTCCTTCAATGATCGTTGTTGTCTTTGGTATCCAGTTCTTGGTTAGAGCCCGTAGCACCTTTTTAATCTTCTCATGATTACTGTAATTTTTACCAAGATTTTGCAAAGGATTAGTAATATCAAGAAAATATGCAAACATCTGTATAATTAACTCACCGAGTTTTATCTTAAAAGATTCATATTTCTGTGTCAGTCTACTGATTTTGGATTCCTTCACTTGGGAAGTACCTTCATGAGTTACCTCAAGAAGTTTCTAAATTTCATGAGATGTTTTACAGGTTGAAACTCTGTTGAACTCCGTTTTGTCAATTGCACAGAACAGTGCATTGATGGCGTGAGCATCTAGACTAGCCTTAACTTTTTCAGCTTCTATATATTTGTCATGAAGCTTGTCTACAAGCTGCCCTTCAACCACTATGGGTGCTGGTTTCTTATAAACATCAATGACTATAGACCAAAGATCAAAGTCATGAGACTTTAAGAAGAAACTCATTCGTGTTTTTCAGTAGGTGTAGTTTGTACCATCAAATAGTGGAGGTCTATTTGTGGATTGCCCTTCACCATTGAATATTGATTTCACGGCTGCCATATATACTCTCTGAGGTTTGTTATATTAGAATATAACCTGCTCTAATACCAATTGTAGGACCGTTGAGCCCCTCTAGAGGGAGGGTAAATAGAGTATGTGTGTGCATCGAAAAATAATCACCAATTTTAAAAAATTAACCTATAATTATGGCAGTAAATAAATGTAGCAAGAGATAGAGAGATCAAACTCAGTGACACGGTGATGTATACTTGTATCCCTCTGAGAGGACTAATCCAGTCTCGAGTACTCTTACTCGATGTTAATCCACTAAGGCACAAGCTAAATGAGAGCTTGCAGTCTCTTACACCACCGTGCTCGGTGACAAGTACACGACCAACTTCACAACATCGTACTTGGTGACGAGCGCACGACCGGCTCCACAACAAGGATAGTTGTTGTAAACTGGACAACCTCTTTACAACTCTTGAATACCAAACGAATCTAGATCAAAGTAGATATTACTGGCTTTTGGCTAAGAGAAGTATAGGTGTGATTTGAAAGCTTTTGATCAGGTGAAAACACTTTTTGAATAGAAGAGAAGATGAAGAATGAATGAGTGATTTGAAATGAAAAACTCTCTCCTATTTATTGGTGTTTTCTGAGACCAAACTCGGGCAGAGTTCTGGCAGAGTTCTGATGCAAATATTTCGCATATGTACGTTGATTACAGATTTGGAGGCAACAGATATTTGAATTCAAACTGACCGAACTCGGTTAGAGTTCGGACCGAACTCGGGCCGAACTCGATTTCAGTTCTGTCTAGGAGAAATTCGAAATATTTGACAAATTCTATTTCAAAACTGATTTTGAACTTTTGGTAGAAATAAAATGGGAATAGGTAGGCTTTTTAGAAATGTGAACTGAGATTAACCTAAGCCAATATTACCTAGTCGATCTTACAATTTATGTCCTAGACTCAATAAAGATAAAATACAGAATAAATTGTAAAAAGACTTGGAAATGTATATGCTTGATGATGCAATACGATGCTCATTGATATTGATTTCAAACGTCCTGAAATGGTTAGTAGCAGTTCGTATATTTTGTGTTTTGACTTGAAGGTTATGTCGATTATTAAAATCGGGTGTGACCATGGAATGGGCCAACAAGTATGACTGCGATAAATTCTAAACTCTATAAATAAAGTAAACATTTACCTTTCTTACTGTCCTTATCAAGTATGTTATCAGGTTATACTAAAAAATATTTAAATACAAAATTAAAGTTAACTACGAACATCAAGATTCAAAAATCCAACAATGAATCCATCAAAATCAAATTCAATAACCAGGAGTAAGGGTGAATCAAGGTAGGGGAAAAGATTTCAAATCGAAGCTAAGAAGAGATTCTCAAGGGTTGTCCCAAGAATCTCTTAAGAAATTCTAACAGTGATTGAGTATCCTCTTGTTCTAACACCTTATTGTTGGCCCATTGGACATGGTCAAACCTGATTTTAATAATTGATCAAACTCTGTCTCGATATACGGAGCTACTCAGTTGTTTACTCAAGACGTTTTGGACATATGGACACTGATCAAGATCGGATATCTACTCAGTTCAAGACCTAAGCTATGTTTGCCACCCGTGACTGTATTTCTTTATACAATGTAATTTTTACTTTTATTGAGTCTAGGAATACATTGTACACAGAGTCGTACTGACAAATAGGCTATCAAAAATCGGTTTTAAAAAAAATGACCTATGTTTTTAAAAACATCCCTTATTTACAAAAGCATCTAAAGGATTTTAAAAAGTCCAAAAATCACTTTTGAAAAACTCTGACCAACCATGACAGAACTCGGCCCGAGTTCGGCCAGAGTTCGGTTAGTAACCATTTGATTTTCGAACGTTTAAAAAACTTAGTCTCTCTTCAGTTGCAGATTGTTATATAGAGTTCTATCCGAATTATGTCTGAATTCTGCGTTTGGAAAAACTATAAATAGAGAAGAATTCTGATCATTTCAAAACACTCATTCACTTTCATCTCTTCTCTTCTAAGCTTACATTTCTTTCCAAAGAGTTCAAAAAAGATTTCATTTTCAAATCCCAAGCCAGTTACAATTCTCTAGTCAATTTGTTGGTACGGTAGGGTCTAGAAGAATTTAGAGAAATTGTAATCAGAGGCTTGATTGAAGAAAGAATCTTCAAAATTGAAGTTGGTCGAGTTCTTCTTATCAAAGCTCGCGTCTGTAGAAGTTGCAAGGACTTGGTATGAAAACTTACGAGATTTTTCAATAGTGGATTCAACTGGAAGCTAGAGTTCTTCCGACTGGACTAGTCCTCACAAGAGGGAAACCAGTATACATCGCTGTGTTTGCGTTTGCCTTCTGATCTCATTTCTTTTACAATTATTGTTTTGTGATTATTCATTTAATTCTGTGATCTTACTGCTAACAAGTTTTTAATTAGTAATATTCTGCTGCATACTCTATTCACCCCTCATCTAGAGTATTCTGCTTTACGACTTCGTTCCTACAATTGGTTTAGAGCGGGTTATACAGGTAAAGCAAGGTAAAATTATAGTTATATTCAATTATTCTTAATTGCTGTATAGATCACAGTATAACACATGACAAATATGAAATTCATAAGTGAAGGCCAAGCCACAAACAGACCTCCACTGTTTGATGGCACAAACTACACTTATTGGAAAATACGGATGAGTTTCTTCTTAAAATCTCTTGATTTTGACTTATGGTCTATAGTTATTGATGGCTACAAAAAGTCTCCTCGTATTACTGTTAAGGGAGTTTTAGTTGATAAACCCCATGATAAATATACCGAGGATGATAAAAAAATGGCCAGTCTTGACGCACGTGGTATTAACACTTTATTTTGTGCTTTAAACATAACTGAGTTTAACAGGGTGTCGATTTGTACAACATCGAATAAAGTGTGAAAACTTCTCGAAGTAACCCACGAAGGATCAACGCAAGTCAAGGAGTCAAAGATCAGCAGACTTACTCAAGAGTATGAGGCATTCAAGATGAAGCCAAATGAATCCGTCACTCAGATGTTTACGAAATTCCTGGATATTGTAAATCCTTTATCTTCATTAGACAAGGAATACAGTAACCATGAGAAGATTCGCAAACTTCTACGAGCTCTCACGAAGAACTAGATTCTAAAGGCTACAACAATCATTGAAGGAAACGACCTCTCAATAATGTCTCTGGAAACACTCATGGGTAATCTACTGACTCACGAGTTAGAACTTCAAGACTTTGAAGATGCTACACCAAAGGAGAAGTCAGAGAAGTCGATCGCTTTCAAGGCTCAACATAGAAGAACTGACGATGATGATTCTGACGACAGCGACTCTGACTCTGAAGATCAAGCTCTTTTGGTAAGAAAATTCAAGAAGTTCATGAGATTCAATAGAAGAACAAAAGACAGCAACAACAACAATAACGAGGAAGATCTTATTTACTATGGATGTAAGAAGAAAGGACATATAAAGAAAGATTGTCCAACAGCATCATCATCAACAAAAAAAGTAGCAAATATGACAAAGGCTACCTGAAGAGAACTACATCAAGGAAGTATGCCAATACAAGCATATGGCATGAGAGTGAAGCCAGCGACTTAGAAGAAGAACAATCGGATGACGCTGCAAATGTATGCTTGATGGCTTACGATCAGGTAACCACTAATCCTCTGTTTAATTCTTATGATGATTTCACCTTTGAGCAACTAGAAGAGGCTTTCAGTGACCTGTTAAATGACTACAGAAAACTGCATAGTAAATATGAAACCTCTAAGAAGGTACTTAAAGAGTACAAAGGTAAGATAAGAAGAATTACTGACCAACTAGCTGACGTTAGAATTAATGTTTCTTTTATTGAGTCTGGTGAGCTTTCTTCTATTAAGTTGTTGTTACACGAGACTACCAAGTTATCCAAAGAAAAAGACCAAACTATCATCCAGCTAAAGGAAGACCTATCTAAGGAGAGAAAGAGTCTCCAGTGTGCACAAGTCAGAATGGAAACACTTACATCTGACTATACTAGATTATATGACACCTCCAAAAAGTTGAAAATTTGTTTAGGAAAATGGCCTGAAGTTGCCGCTTTCTATTCTAACACGTATCAATTACCAAATCATCGGAACACACCCAAACCAAACACTGTCATACCAAACCATTCCAAACCACTGCCCAAGAAGACTAATAGGCATGTATTTTCTATACTAGAAAACCAAAACCTACCAATCATGCACCTCACACAACTTTCAACACTCAACATGCAAAATGTCATTATTGTGGCCTCATTGGTCATATATCCTCTGCATGTAGAATCAGAAAGTTAGTAGATTTAATTGTTTATGCATGGATACCAAATACTAACATATCAGGACCCTACAAGAAATGGGTACCAAGAGTTTCATATACAAACTATTTTGTAGGTGGGATGCCCTTCACATGCTAGAAGCAAATGGATCCTTGACAGCGGTTGCTCACGGCATATGACCGGTGATTTATCATTATTTACAATACTGTCAAAAAAGAATAAAGAATGATATGTCTCCTTCGGTAACAATTTGAGATCGTACATAATCGGTATCGGTGACATTGGTAAGGCTCCCTACCTTGTGATTAAAGATGTTTGTCTAGTTACCGAGTTAAAACATAATCTGCTCAGCATAAGCCATTTAGCTGATCACGGTTATGACATTAACTTTGTCAAAGACAAATGTACTATAGTTGATAGCTCAACTGGGAGTACTATCTTTGAAGATATCAGGGAAGACAACATATATGTTTTCTATCTGTTAGAAGATGCTAACAAAGCATGTAGATGCTTGATGGCCAAGAGCATTAAAAGTCAACTATGGAATATGAGATTTGGTCATGCAAACATGGACACAATTTTAAAACTATCCACAAAGAAGTTGGTACGCGGCTTACCGGACATATCTTTCAAGAAGGATGCGGTATGTAGAGAATGTGAAAAAAATAAAGCTACCCGATCCGTCTTTAAGTCCAAGAACGTTGTAAGTACCACTAGACCTCTACAATTATTACATATAGATTTATTTGGACCTAGTAGAATTGCTAGTCTAGGTGATAACTTATATGCATTTGTCATTGTAGATGATTTCTCTATATACACGTGGATATATTTTTTTGCACGCAAGAACAATGCTTTGTCAGAATTCGTCACCTTTTGCAAGAAAGTACAGAATAAAAAAGGTTTCATGATTACTCGCATTCATAGTGATCATGGTGACAAATTTGAGAATGCAGAGTTCAAGCTATTCTGTGACACACATGGTTATCTGCATGAGTTTTCCTGCCTTAGGACTCCACAACAAAATGGAGTTGTGGACCGTAAGAACATGACTCTATCTGAAATGGCTAGAGTAATGTTGAACTAGTTCAGTCTACCTAGATACTTTTGGCCTGAAGCTGTCAATACAGCATGCTATATTCTCTATAGGGTTCTGATTCGACCTATATCGAAGAAGACTCCCTGAGTTATGGTTTGATAGAACACCCACTATTTCATATTTCAAGATATTTGGTTGTAAATACTTTATTTTAATACTAAAGACAACCTGAGTAAATTTGATGAAAAGGCCAATGAAGGTATCTTTTTAGGTTATACGGCAAAGAGAAAAGGGTACAGAGTCTTCAATAAAAGAATCATGATCATCAAAGAATCAATTAATGTCAAGTTTGATGAACTAAATCAACATTCAGTCGATGACGATAATGAAGATGTAAGTACACCAAGTACAGCTACTGCAAAACCTTTACACAAAGATATAAAACCTTCACACTAAGCACCAGCTGAGTCTTCAAGCAAATCACATACAGAACCAGAAGCCGGAACCAGCAATCCTGAGGATATGCCAAAAGAGATAAGATTCTTAGTATATCATCCAAAGGAATTGGTAATTGGTGAGATTACCAAGGGTGTAAGTACTCATTCTTCTAATAATTATATAGCTTCCTGTGTTGCTTTTATCTCACAGCTTGAACCCAAAAATATTAAAAAAGCATGTAGTGATAATTTTTGGTTAGAAGTTATGCAAGAAGAATTAAACCAATTCAAACGGAATCAAGTTTGGAAACTTGTTCCCAAGCCCATTAATCATCCGGTCAATGGCATCCGTTGGGTATTCCGAAATAAACTGAACGAGAATGGTTTAGTGACTCGTAATAAGGCTCGACTCATAGCTCAAGGATACAATCAAGAAGAAAGTATCGACTACGATGAGACTTATGCCCCAGTTGCGAGATTAGAATCCATTCGCATGCTATGTGCATTTGCATATTTTCATAATTTTAAATTATTTCTAATGGATGTTAAAAGCATATTTTTTAAATGGTTTTATAAAAGAAGAAGTTTATGTAGCTCAACCTCCAGGTTTTATTGATTTCAAAAATCCTGATTACGTTTCCAAGTGGAAGAAAGCTTTATACGGTTTGAAGCAAGCCCCTCGTGCTTGGTACAATCGTCTAAGCTCTTTTCTACTTGACAACGGTTTTTCAAAAGGAAAGGTTGACACTATACTGTTTATAAAATCTTTGAATAACAATCTTCTTTTGATTCAAATCAATGTAGATGTATTATTTTTGGATCCACTGATGAATCTCTGTCAAGAATTTTTAAATTGTATGCAGAATGAGTTTGAGATGAGCATGATGGGAGAGCTAAAATTCTTTTTCGGACTGTAAATCAATCAAACTAACAATGAGACGTTCATAAATCAAGCAAAGTACACAAAAGATTTGTTAAAGAAGTTCGACCTAGAAGCAGTCAAACCACTTAGCACTCCAATGGCGACTTCAACCAAGCTTGATATTGATGAACAAGGCAAACCCGTCGACATACGTAAGTATCGAGGTATGATCGGTAGCTTACTGTACTTAACTGCTAGTCGACCTTATCTTATGTTTAGTGTTTGCTTGTGTGCACATTTTCAAGCCAATCCTCAGGCATCACATTTGTGCGCAGTTAAGTGTATCTTCCAATACCTTAGAGGCACTTCTTCTGTTGGTTTATGGTATCCTAAAACCACGTCGTTTGACCTAACCGGTTATTCTGATGCTGATTTTGCTGGATGCAAAGTAGACAAAAAAAAGTACCAGTGGCACATGTCATTTTCTAGGAAAAGTCCTAGTCTCTTAGTTTAGTAAGAAGAAAAATTCTGTCGCACTATCAACAATTGAGGCCAAGTATATAGCCGCAGGCCGTTGTTGTGCACAAATTTGTGGATGAAGTAAACTTTAGAAGATTGGATTATATTTCACACACATACCATTTTTTGTGATAACACTAGTTCTATTAATTTGACTAAGAATCCAGTATGTCACTTACATAGTAAGCATATCGAGATTCGACATCATTTTCTTATAGATCATCAACAAAATGGAGATATAGACCTTGTATACATAGACACACATAATCAATTGGGTAAAATTTTCACAAAACCTCTAGCAGAAGATCGTTTCAATTATTTACGTCAAGAATTAAGAATTTTAGATGTCAATAATATTAATTAATTTTATTTTATTAATTAATTTTTTTCAATACCCAATAACTGTTTTTGATACAAGCCTATAAAGAGTCTGTCTGTCACCACGACTTCGGTCGAAGCGAAGCGGTACTTAATTGTTTCCCGGTAAACTCCCATTAGCTGAGATAATACTTCTACAGCTAATCTGAAATAGTCGTTGAGTAACGAAAGTTAATTTATAAAATAATATTAATTAAATTATTTGAAGTTTAAAATTACTAAACTTTGAATTAAATATTTTAAAATAAGTTGATGAAAAGGATGTGGCACAAAAATTTTATTTAAAAACCCAGGAGAACCCTAGGCGAATTCGGTCCGAGTTCGGTCCGAATTCGGCTAGAGTTCTGTTGGTGTTATATATTTTTTAGTCAGAACCCGAGGCCCCCTCCTCTTCATCTCTTCCAAACTTCATCAACACAGCTGCAGCCGAAGGTCCCCCCAAACCCTAGCCCTTCTCCACCTCTTTTCTTCCAATCTACGTGGAGAAATCAATCCAAAATTTAGATTCGTGCAGAGAATCACGTCCTCTACAACATACTTGATTCTCGGAAGGTATAACTCCTTCTTTCCTCCACTTTCAAATTCTTAGGGTTATCTAGTTTTGGAAAAGAATACCTAAGGGATTCAATCCTTCCAAGAGGAAGAAGACTAATGTCAATGAAGAGGCATCATCTTCAGATCCGAATACGGATTCCCTCTTTTTCTTGATCCAATCGGGTGATGGCGTGTCGGATGAGCTTTACTTCAAAACTCATGACCAAGCTTTTCTATGGTGTGCCAACTTTGCCATGCGTACAATATGCAAAGGCGCCCCGATCAAATGGACTGTATTTTCAGATCATCGTCCTTTGTTTGAGGTATTAGGGTTACACCATCTCGTTACCCAACAATTCCCTATAGCTACTAATGCCCTTCGACTATTTTACTGTAACTTCGTGTTAGACACTTTTACCGCAAGAACTCATGCTGGCAGGATCGATATCGAGTTTGATGATGTGTTGCAAGCAAAAATCCTTGGTATTCAAAACGAAGGTGCCCCGCTCGATGACATCACCGACTTCAACTTTTCCTAGGACACGACTCTTGTTAATTTCAAGAATAAGTTTTGTACGCCAGCACGTGCTCGTCCTGGAAAGTTCAAGGCCAATAACTTGAACTTGTTTAACTACGAGTTACATCGCATCATCTATTCCACTATTCTTCCAAAATCTACTTCGAAAGATGATGTCACTGCACTTGAGCTATCTGCTCTCTATCACATTCTTAAGGGGATTCCTTTTTCTGCCCGTAAGACTATCATCCAAATGATGGGAAGATATCGCAGAAGAGACCGCAATCTCTCTTATGCGATGCTTATCCCTCGAATCTTTCAGCATTTTGATATCGATCTATCCACTTGTGCTCTGGACCCTGAGCCCAAGTATCTTCAGCTTTCTCATCGCAGTACTGCCGCTGCTCCTGCACCTCTTGCTCCTGCTCATACTGTCCCTGTTACTCCTCGGACCTATCATATAACTTTTGAGGGTATCCATCAGCACCTTTCGGATATACAGACTTTCTTTGTTGACACTTCCAGGAAACATGAGTTTCGTGACGTGACTTGGTTTCAGGCTATTGCCAACTCGTTTGCCAATCTCCGATTTGCTCAAAGGGGTCATTCTGCCAGTTCTCTTCCTAGAGACCCAGCTGTATCTGGTTACCGCATTGATGATGAGGCAGTCCATTCTCTGTTCCATCCAGGAAATACTTATGATTGGTACCGTGGTTCGGGTGCTACTCCACACACCTCTGGAGCTGGCACATCTGGTGCTGGTCCATCCGGACATGGTGGACTCGCTAGCTCTGCAGATGATGATAATGATGTGGATGATTTATGATCTACTCAGATGTTTACTCAAGACGTTTTGGATACTTGGATACTGATCAAGATCGGATATCTACTCAGTTCAAGACCGAAGCTTTGTTTGCCACTCGAGACTGTATTTCTTTATGCAATATAATTTTTACTTTTATTGAGTCTAGGAATACATTGTACACCGAGTCGTACTGGCAAATAGGCTATCCAAAATCGTTTTTTAAAAAAGTGACCTATGTTTTTAAAAACATCCCTTATTTACAAAAGCTTCTGAAGGATTTTAAAAAGCCCAAAAATCACTTTTGAAAAATCTTGACCAACCCTGACAGAACTCGGCCCGAGTTCGGCCAGAGTTCGGTTAGTGTTCGTTTGATTTTTGAACGTTTGAAAAACTTGGTCTCCCTTCAGTTGCGGATTGTTACATAGAGTTCTGTCCGAATTCTGCCCAAATTCTGCCAGAGTTCTGCCTTTGGAAAACCTATAAATAGAGAAGAATTCTGATCATTTCAAAACACTCATTCACTTTCATCTCTTCTCTTCTAAGTTATGTTTCTTTCCAAAGAGTTCTAAAAAGCTTTCATTTTCAAATCCTAAGCCAGTTACAATTATCTAGTCAATTTGCTGGTACAGTGCGGTCTAGAAGATTTCAGAAAAATTGTAATTAGAGGCTTGATTGAAGAAAGTCTCTTCAAAATTGAAGTTGGTAGAGTTCTTCGTATCAAAGCTCGCGTCTGTAGAAGTTGCAAGGACTTCGTATGAAAACTTGCAAGGTTTTTCAATAGTGGATTCAACTAGAAGCTAGAGTTCTTCCGACTGGACTAGTCCTCACAAGAAGGAAACCAGTATACATCGATGTGTTTGCGTTTGCCTTCTGATCTCATTTCTTTTACAGTTATTGTTTTATGATTATTCATTTAATTTTGTGATCTTACTGCTAATAAGTTTTTAATTAGCAATATTTTGCTGCCTACTCTATTCACCCTCCTCTAGAGTATTCTTCTTTATGACTTTGTTCCTACACTTACTTCCTATACTCTATAGCAGGCTCGTAGCAGTACCACTAAGTCGCCGTACTGCCACGATATCGTACTAATGTGAATCTCGACCTGCATGGGCCACCACTAAAAATGTGTCATGACCCGCACCAAGTGTAGGGACACGAGAAGTGGGTACGTCCAGCCTATGTCGCAGTGTCAGTGGTAGAACGTTGTTCTAGGTCACAATCACAACTAAGACAATATGATATAATCTCCAAACGGAGGACAATCTCAGAAGGATACAATCTCAATCACAAAACTAGAGGTAGATAATCAACACGATGAAATAGATAACATACACAAGAGGGATACAACCAAAAATGAATAAGTCAAGTGTTTAACAAACACAAAATCTCAATATCTAAAATGAAATACATCTCCAAGACAAATAAGAAATAAGATAAACAAAACTCTAGACATCTACTCCAAGCTCTACTAGTGTCCTCTAGGCTGGCTGTGATCCTCCAAGTTACCTGTAAAATTTTATCAACAGGTCCAATCAGGACAGGAACGAATACAACTCTCTCACACAGTTCATATCATGACAGGAAAACAGTGTCAAAAAAATAACAAAAAAATATGTTTTAGAATCCCCTCGTATAGGGCTACAAATATATGAAATTAGTTTTGAAAAATAACATCTTTTATTTCTAAGAGGCATTTCATCAAATACACGTTACACCGACACGTATCCGATACACATATCAAACGGACACAAAATCTAACCAAACTACATCTACAGGTCTAGGGTACCTAGATACATGCTCCTATAAAGAAAATTCAGAATTAAAAGGTTTTTAGAAGCATTTACCTATTGAGAGTTGGAATCTCAATACAAAAGTCTCCAAAATGTCTCGACACTCAAATTCCTACGGTCAAACGCCTCCAATTCTTTGCTAGCAAGCCTCCAGCAAGTTCCTCTCCTCCCAAGGATCACAACGAAATTTGTTTGGTCCAAATTGAATGAGAGATGAGAAAGATAGGCTATTTTGAGAATTGGAGAAATTAGGGTTTGTAAACTAGGCTTGGTGGTTACACATGAATATAAAGAGGGGGGGGTTGTTTTGGCCGGCCACACTAGTAGGGTTAGGGTTTAGGTATGGTCCAAAAACTCCTTAAGTTATTTAGAAAGCCTTTTAGCAAAAAGCCCAAAAAGCCAAATAACTTAAAACCCTAAAAATCAATTCAAAAAGTTTCCTAATTAGGACAATAACTCAAAATTCAATTCTAACTAGATAATTAGGTTTCTAATGTCATGGTTAGTATCTAATCATGGTTAGCTAAGGTTAAACCAACTATCAACACAAAACACCAATTAAATTATTATAAAATAATCCAAAAATTCAAAAAAAAAATCATATAATTACCAAAATATCCTTATTTTAGAAAAGTGGTGGTTACATAATATATATATATATATATATATATATATATATATATATATATATATATATATATATATATATATATATATATATATATATATATATATATATATATAATATTTATTTATTTATTTATTTATTTATTTATTTTTATATATTTTATATTTATATTTATATTTATATTTATATATTTTTTATTATATATATATATAAACCCCCCTTTATTAATCATATCAAGGCGCAAAATGTCGAAGCCTATACAAGTCAGTGCGAAAAGAAGACATGAAAAAGAACACAAAGCAAGGCTACCAGAACTCCCCGTACAACCGTCAGAAGAGCACGGACTGCCAGAAGTTCTGGATGCCGTGATGGCAATGCCTGCTGACTTTGGAGGTTTGACGGAGAACCTCATGTATAAGATGGTTGGGCGTATACTGGTGTCTTTCGTATCTAAATTTGTTGCGATTCTTCCACAAGACCCATGTAATGACGGCTGCAACGATCTGGTGGGGAGCTTCTTGCGAATCGCTCCCCAATGCCGCTGGCAACACTTTTGGCCGATGCCATCGAGAAGGACCCGTTCGCCAAAATAGACCACTGTAGGACGTCAGGGTCTGACCCGATCTGAAGCACGGCATCTTGAATCAAAGCAATGGCTTCTTCTCCACTCCAGTCCCGTACCCTCTCCCAATTCTAGTCGCCCGCGGGATGCCTTATATCTCTAATAGTACAGTGGGCCGGAGCTGACGGTAACTTGCGGAGGAGGTCATCTTCGGACCAACGTTCGAGGAATAAGGATGAACCGCCCGACCCCAGCTTAAGATGGATCAGAGGTTCAACGAGATTCCTACCGTTAAGAATGCGCTGCCAAGACGCGAAGGATATGCAGTTGAAATCTGCATCGGGTAGGTGTTTGTGCTTGAAATATCTGGACTTCATGAACCGTGCCCAGAGATTACAGCTCACTCGAAGCTTCTACCATAGCTTCATCGAGAAAGCATTAACCACTTGCAACAGCCTGCTAAATCCAAGACCTCCCTCATTCGTAGGTCTGGCTATGGTGTCCCAGCTCGCCCAAAGATGCTTATCAATACCATCGCAATGGCTCCAGAAGAAGTTGGCAAAAGTGTTTTCTATGGATGTGAGCACCCTCTTAGGTGGGAACAAGCGGCTAGGGTGTAAATGGAGATGGAGGAGAGCACATGATGAATAAGAATTATCATCCCACCTGGCAATAAAGTGGCATTGTGCCATCCCTCAACATTATTCCTAATCTTACCCACCAGTCCTTCAAAGATGTCCGCATTGGATCTGCCGTACACCAACGGACATCCCAGGTAATTGAAAGGTGGGTACGCCATAGAGAAAGAAGTAATGTTGGTGAGGGTAGTGGAGTGTCCTCTGTTGGTCTTGTGATGGACAAAAATGACACTCTTGTTGGGATTGACGCGCTGACCTGAGCAGTTGGTGTATCTCTATAGCGTTATGTGAACCACTTCTACCGACTCGATGTCCCCAGAGGAGAAGATGAGGATATCATCCGCGTAAGCCAGGTGGATGATGATCGGGCAGCTGCTAGCGATGTGGAAGTGCTGGAAAGTCGGTGAGCTCGCCATTTTGTTAAGATTCCTGCTCAACACTTCCGCGACAAAGATGAATATGGTGGATGATAATGGGTCTCCTTGTCTGATATCGCAGCTTGACTTGAAGAAGCCATCGGTTTTGCCATTAATGACCGTAAAGAACCACGAATTGCTGATGGATCTCCACACGATGTTGATCCAGGCCTCCGAGAACCCGAAGGCCCTGAAAACCAAAATCATGAATTACCAATCCAGCCTGTCGTACGCCTTTTCCATATCCAGCTTGATGGCAATATTCCCACCTCTAGCAGAGAATTTCATGCATGTGACCATTTCATGTGCCAACAAAATGTTGTCTAAGATGTTCCGATCGCGAACAAAATCGCTCTATTTATCGAAAATATTTTTGGGAGAATGTCGATCATACGACTGGCTATAATCTTGGAGATGATTTTGTTGATGAAGTTGCATCAGCTTATAGGGCGAAAGTCTTTGATGGTCTCTGAATTGTCCTGATTGGGAATAAGAATTAGGTTAGCGCATGAAATTGATCTGGGGTACCTGGCTCCTTGGAAAAAGGCGATGAATGCCTCATAAATATCTGATTTGATGATGTCCCAACACGATCGGAAGAACACCCTAGTGAACCCGTCTGGGCCCGGGGCGCTGTGTTCGTCAATGGCCCACACAGCATCCCTAACTTCTTGTTCAGAAGGGATTCGCTCCATCTGGGTGTTGTCTCTATCATCGATTAGGTGGGGGATGGCCGCAAGGAACTCCTCGTCTATATTGATGTCAGCTTTGGTGAACAAATAAGAAAAGAAGTCAGCGATCGCCAGTTGGATACCTCATTGATCTTTGATAATATCCTCATTTTCATTAGCAATCTGGTATAGGTTCAGCTTCTATCTTTGCCTTTTGACGCAGAAGTGGAAATAGCTAGAGTTTTTATCTCCCTTGCTATCCTACTTCAGTCTAGCCTTTTGCTTCCAGAATACTGTCTCGATTTTAGTGCAGAGTTTCAGCAGCACTCTGGTGAGGTTCAGGGAGGTACGAGCTGCCGAAGGTCTGTCGCTGGCAAAGAGAGCGTCCGCTCAGGTAACGCCATCCTCAGTAGTCCGTACTGCCTGGAAAATGTCTCCAAATGCGTCCTTACTCTATACATTAAGTGCTTTCTTGCTGTCTTTGAGTTTGTTCGCGATGCGGACAAGGGGCTGAAGGGGCTAAAGGGTGTCCGTACTACTCCAAATAGTCGCCACAATGTTCTTGAAGTAGGGATGATGGGTCCAGAAGTCGAGGAAGCGGAAGCTTTTTTTGATCTGGTTCGATTTGCTGTTAATCTCCAAAAGAAGAGGAGAGTGGTCCGACTTAGTAGTATTGTGGTGCGAGAGATTGGAGATAATCCCTAAGTCCAGTCACTTTGGGTTGATGAGGGCTCGGTCTAACCGAGTGAATTATCTACGGACACCTTTTTGCATATTGCACCAGGTGAATGTGCTGCCGGTGTAAGAGAGGGTAGTCACATTAGGGGACGACCTCCGGACTTCTCCTCTCTGCAGGTAATCACGTTGAAGTCGCCAATACAGAGCCAAGGGATATTGTTGTGGTTTTGGTGGGTGTCCTTAAGGGTCTCCCACAACTGTCTCCATTCAATGATGTCGTAACTGCCATGGACGGCCGATAAGAGGAAGCGGTAGTGGAGCATTGGGTGCTCCACCCAGTACGAGAGGGCCTGTCTCGAGTCATGAAAGATGCCGCTCCTAACGTCGGCCCGAAAAAGGATCCAGATGTCATGACATCCAGCGATGGGCGACGAGAAGCAAAGCTGCAGCTGGATGGACCTGATTTTGTTGGGGGAGGATTTTGGGTTCGATGATAACGAGAATGTCGATTTTGTGAATTTTCTTGAGGCTGATAAGCCTTCTCAAGGTTGGCTTGTTCGTGAGGCCCCTAACATTCGATAAGTGGATGTTAAGCATTTAAATTACTAGGGAGGGTGGTTTTGGCGAGTTTTGCAGCTGATCGAGTGGTCATAGCCGTTCCCTTTATAGAGCAAGTATTTTTAGATTTCTTGGAGGTGGCTGAAACCTTGTCTCCTGCCATGATGTTTCTTTACTAGGATAGATCAACCGATTCCTCAGTCGGGTGCAGATATACCTCTCCAACTATTTTTGCCAGAGCTTCAAAGTAGTTGTTCATAGAGGTAAAGCCTGCCTCGATGGCTTGTTGCATCCTAGCCACCGGGGCATAGCCAATATTAGCCAGAGCATCTGCGTGAATGGTAATTTCTGATTGGGAGGCTGGTGGAGCTTCCAAGTAAGGATCTACTTCAACTTTCACATCTGTGAGGGTCTTCGGTGAGGAAGGGCCAGTGTCTCTTCCCGGATCAATGCTACTCTCCATATCCCCTTCTGGGTTATGTGTTTCGATGGTGACTATGTCCTAAGACTCGTCTGGAAGGGAAAGAGCTAGAATGTCAAATTTATTGGAGAGGTTGAGGGTAGGAGATGAGAATTTCACTATGGCTTTATCAGTAGGGATATGTTTTTGGGGGTGGGATTGACTGTTACTTGAGCTAGGTTCAAACAGAATGTGGGTGTTGGGTAAGGAAAGAAGGGAGGATTGATGGGACTGTTGGGGGTTCCTTTTCGGTTGAGGTGGGCTATTCTTGCGAATAACTTTCTTCTTAAGTTCAGGATGCACGCGGAAGCAGTGTTCGATGGTGTGTCATCGCATATGACAATGTTTACAGAAGATGACATTGTTCTCATAAATAATTTATTGAGTCTGGGTCGAGTAGCCAAGCGAGATTTGGATATGATCGGGGAAATCCTTCAATAAGTCGAGTTTTATACAGATTTTGACATAATTGCCCTTGGTGAGGTTTCGTGTCTCCTTGGCACGAATGACCCGAAAGAGTTGGCGATCTTTCTCAAGGCTGCAGGGGCGAAGCAAATGAGGGAGAGGTTCGGTAAGGTGACCCATGCAGAAACGATCTCAGAATCGACTTTAGGGTTGAAGTCCGGAGTCTATTTGATGATTTTCATGGTGTACGAGTCGATTCTGCTGGTGCCTCTACTCCAGACTTTCGTGTGATCGTTGACCGAGGACAGGTGGAGGAACATGTGTTTAGGGTCCATGGGCACCACCCTGTACCCGGAGGTGAGACCCCAACTGGCAATGACTTCTTGGACGCGTGTCTGTTTCGGACATCCATTAAAAAATTTAAGGACGAAGGTGTACGGAAAAGATGTGGACAATGTGGAGATTTCGGTAGGGGTGAAAGGCACATGGATCTCCTGGGCATCGATAATAGTGGGGAAATTGAAGTCTGAAAGGGCTACTTTCGCCGAGGGGGAAAAGAAGGAGGCGACCCTATCCGGTCTGAGCTTGTTGGCGTAAGACGCGGAGGTGGGGACGTTGGTCACGCGAGCAGCTGGGACGAGAGGAATTGCTCCGGCTGTCAGGGGCACGACGGAGGGGAGCGACGCGACCATATTTAAGGGAATACGGGGGTGAGGGGGCGCCAATCGCAGCAGGCGAAGAGGGCGCCATGGGATAAATTTGTTCCGAAGGGCAGTCGCTAGCGGGGACCGCGGGTGAGAGAATTGGTTCAAGAGCCAATAGGTCGGCGGGACCGGGGGGTGCGCGGAAAGCGCAGCCGGGAGCGCGCCAAAAGCAGGCGCCATAGGGAAGACAAGGGTGTGCCATTCGTGCCAAAGAGGTGGGATGAACAGTAAGTGGGGAGCTGGGTGCCCAAAAGGGTGCCAACTCGAGCGGACGAGGAGGGCTGAGCACCCAAAGAGGTTCCAACAAAATAGTGCTCATGGTGCGCAAAGGCGCCACCCCTAGGTAGCGCGGGGGTAGGCTCCCCGCCCACACATGCGCTGACCTGCAGATGAGGGGACCAAGGGGCGCCAGCAAAATAGTGCTCAGGGTGCGCAAAGGTCAAGGTGATGGGTGGGCCGATTTAGCCCGAGCCCGACCCAGGCCCGGACTGGCCCGTCCCCCATTTAGCCCGGCCCGGACCGCAAATAGCCCGAACCGGCCCGGCCCCCAATCATGAACGGGTCGGGTCGGGCCTCTCCCCCCCAGCCCGAGCCCGGCCCGGCCCGGACCGCTGCCATTTTTCTTTTTTCAAAAACTAGGCCCGGCCCGAATTAGGCCCGGTTGGACCGGCCCGGCCCGGCCCGCTGGGACCGGTCCAGCCGACCGTTGGCCACAGTTTTTGATTTTTTTTTTCTGATTTCTGACCGTTGGAGGGGGGGTTTCTTTTACCAAAATACCCCTCCCATATAGCCGTTATTAAAACGTTGGGAGGGGTATTTTGGTCATTTTTGGCCTAAAATGACCAAAATAACCCCGAAAAATTCCTATAAATAGGCCAAAAATCTCATTTTTCAAACACAACTCATTCCTCACAAATTCTCTACATTTCTCTATGGTGCTCTGGTGTTCTACTGCTTTTTCTCCCCGGTACTCTGGTGTTCTACTGCTTTTCCTCCCCGGTGCTCTGGTGCTCTACGGCTTCCCGATCTCCCTCCCAACTCCATTACGGCTCTACGGCTTCCCGATCTTCCTCTCAATCCCTTACTTTCTTCCAGCGTAGTTTACTTTATTTTATTTTATATATGGCTGGTGAAGGTTCAAACCCACCTGATCTTGCTGGACAGACATACCAATATTTTAGTAATTTTTTTGACGATACTGAAATTCCACCTGAGCAAGTAGCGACTAATCCGATTCCGGAGGGGTGCCAACAATCTCCTCCGGAAGTCGCTAGTACAACCCAACGTCCTGAAAAGAAAAAAAGGTCTAAGTATTGGGATTATTTTACTTTAATTTTTGAAACTAATCCTGATGGTTCGCTTGTTTTAGATGCCAAGGGTGAACCGAAACCGTACAAGGCGCAATGCAAGAAATGTTGCAACCAGTACGCATGGAAGAAGGGCGGTGGCACCGGGACCATATCCAGACACTACGACACTTGCTACGGGAAGGACACACTTCAAGCGTCCCAAACCCAAATAAGCTTCGGCGCCACCGGTTCTTCAATTGGTAACTTTACTTACTCAGCTGCTCGGCATAAAACCGAATTAACTAAACATATTATTCGTGACGAACTTCCTTTCACGATGGGTGAAAGCGAATCTTTACGAGATTATGTATCACTTTCTCTAAACCCCTCCTTTACTAAAGTGAGTAGGCAACAAGCTCGAAAGGAGGCTATTCGTCTCTTTAACGAGCAGAAAACCGCTTTGAAAGCGGATTTTCAAAATGTTAGTAAGTTGGCTATTACTTCTGATATTTGGACTACTAAATGGAGTTATGCTTATATTTGTATTACTGCACACTATATAGATGCACAATGGATGTTGCAAAAATGCATCATCTGTCTTAAACTTATAGAATGTCCACACACGGGGGCTGTAATTTCAAGTGAGATTTCAAGACACGTGCGTGAATATGATATTCACCATAAAAAATTTTCTATCTCTTTGGACAATGCATCAAACAATAATGCTGCTATGTCTTCTTTGTCAGCAATTTTTCAGCCTATTTTAGAAGGTAGACTTATGCATGTTAGGTGTGCTTGCCATATAATTAACTTAGTTGTTAAAGAATGTTTAAAAATTTTTGAACCATATTTAGACACTCTGCGACAATGCTTGCTCCACCTAAACTCGTCTCCAAGTAGACAACAAAGTTTTGCATGCACTTGCGCACATTTTGGTATGACTTTTAGAAGATTTGTGAAGGATATACCAAATAGGTGGAGCTCCACCTACTTGATGTTGAAATCTGCAATTCCTTTTAAGAGTGCTATTACATATTATTGTACTTCGGATGTCACCTTGACTATCAGGTTACTACTGATGATTGGGTAGCAACTGAAAGTGTTTGTGAATTTTTAGAAGTTTTTTACAATGCTACATTAACTCTTTCTGGTGTTTATTATCCCACATCTTGCTTAGCTTTACGTGAACTTTGTAACATGTCTTATTTATTTTCTAAATATAGAGATTATCCAAATTTTGAATATGCGGTGAGAAATATGGAAGCCAAATTCAAGAAATATTGGGGTGAAGTACCTCTTTTATATTGTTTGACTTCCATATTTGATCCTACAATCAAATTGGATGGCGTAGAGGTTTTATTAGATGGATATGGAGAATATATGGGTATAGACGTTACTGACATGAAGGCAGAAGTTAAAGTTGCTTTGGACAGGTTAGTTATACTGTACGAAGAAGGAGCAACGTCGACCCGACCAACTCAGGGGGGGCTAGTAGTAGCTCCGGCTTGGCGTCTAAGCTATCAGCAGCCGGTCGCATACTACAAAGGAAGAACCAAAAGCAATCTTCCCAACCTACTCAAGAGTTGTCTGCTTACCTTAACTCTTTCAAAAACTATTTTTTATTTTTTACTTATACTATTCAAATTTTTAATTTTAACTTATACTATTCAAATTTAGCTTATACTTTCAAAAACTATTTTTTACTTTAAAAAAAAAATATTTTTTAACTCCGCCTATGCCAAACAAGTATTTGTCGGTCCCAAGTCCGGATAAAGGAAGAGGGAGAAATGTTTTTTTTTTTTTAATAAATTTTTATAAACATTTGTATATATTTGTATAAACATTTTTGTATAACTATTTGTATAAACATTTTTGTATTACTAAATTATAAACATTTATGTAAATATTTTGTATAAACATTTTATAAACATTTTTGTATTACTATTCAAATTACATTTTATAAACATTTTTCTCTTATACTATTCAAATTACAAACTTTTGTATTAAAAATTTTTATTAAAATTTTTCAAAAATAAAACATATTCCTAAATTAAAATTAAGTTGCAAATTTTTTAAATTAAAATACAAAAGAAAAATGTTTAAAAAACCAAATAAAAAGAAAAAAAAAAACTGTTAAAAAAAAAAACTCAAAAAACCGGGCCGGTCCGGTTCACCCGGCCCGAACCAACCTAGGCCCGGACCGGCCCGAGGTCCGGTTCAGCCCGGACCGACCCTCTCTGGGTCCGGTCCAATGGGCCGGGCTGGGTCGGGAACTTCCAAACCGGGCCGGACTTAGCCCGGACCGCAAATTACACTGGGCTAGTCCTGGACCGGCCCGAACCCGGTCAGGCCTGCAGCCATTGGACCGTGGGCCGGACCGGACCGGCCCGAAAAAACCTTGACGCAAAGGTGCCACCCCTAGGTTGCACAGGGGTAGGCTCCCTACCCGCACATGCGCCTACCTACTGATGAGGGGACCAAGCCTGGCAACCGCCAGCTGGTTCAACAAGCGAGTTCTCATCCGTAGAGAGAAGGGGCCCGGGGCTCGAGGCAGTCAAAGCTTTTTAATTTTGAAATCCAGCAGCTGTCGAGATCTGAGCCCGCTCCAGCACCGAAACCACAGTTGGAGCATCTCCCGAAGGAGGGAGACCACCGACTGGCCCCGGACCGCGGGGTCAACGACTGCGCCGACCGTCGTGCCAGAAGGAATCCCACGGGAAGGAAGGTGGCAAGAGGGCCGGTGGGAGGAGAGGGAGGAAGGGGGAGACGCGAGCCTGACCACCGGGAGGGGAGGAGCTACGGGAACCGACAAAGTCTCAACCGAAGAATGGGGGGAGGAGGAAGGGACCGCCGGGAGAGGGTCCGGTGGCAACCCGAGAAGCGCAAGGAGGTCCGGCGGCCACGGGGATGGCCGCTGGAGGGGCCGAAACGACGACGACATACGGAAGGAGGGAAGAAAAGAGGAGGCCGAAGAGGAGAGGATGGGGAGGCGACCGACCCCGGCGCCAACCGGAGCGGCCTAGGCGAGGGGGAATCCCCGCGGGGAGCGGGCGAACAGAAACGGAGAAGGAGCCATTATATATTTTATTATATAATATATATGTGTGTATAAGCTTGACATACCAGGTAGGAGTTATTAAATCAAAGTCAACCTATCTAATTAAGAAAACCAAATTGGTTCAGACTCAAGGGCCTAAAAGACCAAGTAGATAGGTTACTCTTTACTTTAAATCACTTGTTGACAAGGTAAATTTATAAAAATGTTACTTGGACTTGGACGAGGTACAGAATCCGTGCCAACAGCTTAGGACACCTGGCGAATATATATATATATATATATATATATATATATATATATATATATATATATATATATATATCAAATGATCTCTAGCTTAGTGGTTAAGTGAGATGCATGTGGCCCGAGTGGTCAGGAGATCGATTCATATATATATATATATATATATATATATATATATATATATATATAGGTATAAGGTTGACATACTAAGTAGGAGTTATTAAATCAAAGTCAACCTATTTAATTAAGGAAACTAAATTGGTTAAGACCCAAGGGCCTAAAACACCAAGTAGATAGGTTACTCTTTACTTTAAATCACTTGTTGACATAGTAAATTTATAAAATTGGTTACTTGGACTTGGACGAGGTACAGAATCTGTGCCAGCAGCTCAGGACACCAGATGAGTACATTTCTTATTTGTTTGCAATGTTGTTGATTACTATATTTCATTGTTTAGTTGTATGATATCTGATTCTTGACATGCTCGTTACATGGATACCACATCATGGATTTTGTTTGTATCATGCCATCTATTTGTATGTCATATCGGGGCAGAAAAAACCAAGTAGATGCGTGATCAGCCCCGTAGATCGTGATTTATTTATTTTTATGCTATTTAGACCGTGAGGATGCAAACCCTATGTAGGCATTGCGGTGAAGTGTCTCAGACCGATCACATATCGAAAGGAATACTTAACACACTTAGATAGCTATATTTTCTTGTTTCACTCTTAACATGTCTCCATATCATTCATGTCTATTGATCATTCTATTTTCTTATTATAGTTGATTCTTTCATCATGTATTTTATGAATAACCATTGTTTTATAGTCGTTGTCATGTACTTGGAATTGCATTCAATGAATTGTACTCATTCCATCCTGACTGGATAAATATTTTAGGTGACTACGATGAGGACGGGTGCCCTACGCATTATGGTCCATATGGAGGAAAGATAGCTAAGCCTGAGCTTACTATAGATAGATCATGGGGAGTTAGCAGCTCATAACCCAGCTGCCACTACATAGTTAGTTAGATTTAGTTTGAGACCGGATTTGTTTTCGGGTTTAATGACTATTGCTATATAACATTTGATTGGACATGTAATTTTTTGGAGATTATCTATTTTTTGGATTTAGGACTAGTTATTCTTTTTCTATGTTCCATCTATGTAGAGCTGTGGTTGGGTATTGGTTTGGTTATATGTTATTATCCTTCCAAGTGGAGTTAAATTATTCCGTGGGTTGTTCATCATATTATGATTATACAACATTCTACCGCCGATACTGCGGCATAGGCTGGACGTGCCCACAATTCATGCCCAAATTCTGGATGTTGGTCGTGACCTAGTTGTATGATATATCTATAAACAACAACATAAGTCACAAATCAGAGGATAAAGCGTTAAATCTCATCCACATAGAATGATTATGACACAAAGATAGTCAAGTCTTAAATGATAGTAATAATAAAACTATCCAGCAGTGAAGAGTAATAAAGAAGTGTACGAGGAAAATAACACGTCATCACACCATAAAAATAAGAAACAATATCCAACTAAATGTTTGCTAAAAAGGAAATATAAATATCATGAAAAGAAAAGCTTCACGAATCAAGACAAATTCTCGGGAACTATCTCATCGTCCTGCGTTGGTAAGGCTCTGGTATCAAGTCCTGGCCCATAAACCTCTGGGTAACTCATCCTTGTTTATACCTGAGAAATAACCAGGTCCTCGGAGGACATAGCAAGGTACAAAATACAATATGCCAAAGTAACAGTAAAGATAATATAAACACTTAAGGGTAACTAATGTAACCAACTAAGTAAAATGCATTTGAAATTTTTTTTTCGAATAACAGGCTTTGGCCAATAGTGCTCAGAAGCTCCTCAGCAATACCAATACCCAAGGTACCATATCGTGGTACCCTATGCAAACGTGTTAATATCACCAATGCTCTACTACAGAGACAGTAGCAAACGAGTATGAAAACAACCAAGTCCAAACGAGTAAGAAAACAACCAAGTCCCAGCTATAGAAACGAGGTCAAACTTGTCAAGGTAGCCTGATATTACGTTATGTTCTCCCCACCCCATGGTCTAAATCTATCCAGTCGAGTCATGTCAAGTCAAGTCAAGAAAAAAACTCAAATACAAGTGTCAATCCTAGATCCTATTACACAACCACGAATATCTCATGTATGACTCTGTATTATGATCGTGTCAATATCCTACGGTTTATCGTGTCAAATAAAATACGAATATATTATTGGATTATTCAATAATATGGGGTCACACATGTAAAATTAATTGTGTTGGGCTATCTAAATAATTAAGCCAAATTAAAGTGGTATCCGAGCCTTCCTGTTTGATTTATGAGGTCAAAGTTTTAGAATCCAATTTTTGATGTTGTTCAAGAACCCAAATTTTTTTATTAAATTTAATTTAAGGTTCAGATTGTTCGATCATAGTTTTTTGTTTTGAATCCACCGCTATTGTGTCATTAAGGTTTTGAGCAATAGATTCAGAAAATTTTCTGACCTCACAATAGGTCATGGAGAAGCTGTCTTTGACTATTCCCATTCTCTGATGAAGTTCTCAATATGCTTTTTTTATTTGTCGTTAGCTACATCATGTTAAAAAAAAACATACCCAAATGTTGGAAGGGATTCCTTGCACCTTATTGCTTGTACTGTAATCATTTGCTTACACTGGAACTTAGGAAATCAATGGGGGCAACTTGTGGTAGTTGAAGCCATCTTCATTATTTTGTGATGGAAATTGATTGGATTTAATCACAAAAGATTTTCGTTTGCTTTGTATTGTTCTGGATTGGAAAAGTTTGTGACTGCTTGCTATTAATCACAAAGAAAAATATATCTATGAGCCACTTGCAAATTTTTTTATTTGGTCTTCTATAGATTATTCTATTTAAAGTAATCATTATGAATTATTTTTTTTGTCCACCATTCATTCTACTTGTCTTAAGATTATTTGTTTGCTGCCCCTAGCCTTCATCCAATGACAAGGCTGTTGTTCATGGGGTTCTTCGTCATGATCGGTTTAATAATTAATATTCTTTGGTTTTTTTTATCTTTATTAATTATTAATTAAGTAGTCAAGAAGATTTATCGATCAGATTTGGATTTTAAAGATTTATATTTTTCTTGGGTACTATTATTGGAACTCCTAAAGATTTATCATTATCACAATCATTTGACTTTATGTTCTTCTTTGGATGCATGTCTTTAGTATATTATCACATAAATTATGTTGACAAAGGAGAGTTCTTTTGGCAAGTTTACAAGATTCGGTCAACAAAAAGATATAGATTTTGTATATGTTGTATAATGAGGATGATGAGTCAGGTAGGTGTATCTTGCAAAGAAAATTCTTTAAAAGCTTTGTCTGAATATACAATTGATCCTTGTTAATTTGCTTTTCATTTAGCAAATGCCTCCTGACTTGTAATTTTCTTCATTCACCTTCTAGTGCTTCACTATTATATTATATGCAGTACTTATCATGTTAAGTTTTAGGTCTGAAATTTAGGTTGTTCAAGCACATGATGAAGCATATTTTGCTCTAAACTGTATGTTCAAAATTGAATATATTATATCATGATCTTGTGGTTCAATCATAATTTGGTGTCGAGCTGAATGAATATTTTATTTAAATAATAATTTTGCAAATATGCATGTACATAATAATTTGGACATGAATGAGTCATGTAAAGATTTAGTGAACATTCAAATTTTTGGTACCTTTTATGACTAGCAATAGTTTTCTAATATTCTAAATAGGCCCATTGAAACAAGATGTCGCCAAAGTGACCTCTCTTGCGTAGATAGTCTATGAGGGATGTCAGATGTTTATGTGTGTACATTCATGCGGGTATTAGCCGGCCCAAAGGAAGGTTAATACTTGGCCGAATTGCACACATACTTGTGGTGATAATGACAATTATAAGGTTTACATGTGAATAATAACCCGATCCAAATATAGGCTTATTATTTGACATGACTTATTATCAACATTTGATCATTACACCAAGAGTACCACTTGCAGTTAATATCACTATCCAAAGACTTGATATTAATAATGTACTAGGTATCTTGAGATGGGGCTCACCATTATTTGAATTTGTTTGACTATATTTTATTCTTTGCTTATTAATTAGAGCATATTTGTTTTTTTTTTTTGGTTCTTTTTTTAGCTAGTGTTGCTTCAATATCTGCTAATATGAACTCAATTCTAATGCTTAATGGGACAAACTTCAAAGACTAGAAAGAGAACATTTATATTGTTCTCGGCTGCATAGACCTAGACCTTGCACTTAGGATTGAGCGTCCCACTACTCCTAAGGATGACAGTTCATTTGGTGACAGAGTGAACTTCGAGAAGTGGGAACGCTCAAACCGCATGACTCTAATAATCATAAAGTACGGTATTCCAGAGGCATTCAGGGGTACAGTATCTGATGAGGTTACTAATGCCAAACAATTCCTTGCTAAAATCGAGAAGCGATTTGCAAAGAATGATAAGGCGGAAACAAGGACACTTTTGTTGCGCTTGATTACCATGAAGTATAAAGGCAAAGGTAACATAAGGGAGTACATCGTGGAGATGTCTCATATTTCTTCAAAACTTAAGACACTTAAGCTCGACTTGTCGAATGACTTGCTCGTTTATTTGGTATTGCTCTCACTTCCTACACAGTACAATCAGTTCAAGGTCAGTTACAACTGTCAAAAGGAAAAATGAACTCTAAATGAGCTCATTTCGTACTGTATACAAGAAGAAGAGAGATTGAAGCAAGATAAAACTGAAAGTGCTAATTTGGCTACCACCACTAAGTCATGTCAAGTCAAGTCAAGTTATAATCAAGTTGAGAAAATCGTGGTGTGGGACTAGACGACTCTATCAAGCAATACGTATGAGACTAACAAAGTGTAACAGACAGAAGTATCACAACAGAAAAGAACAAGAAACTAGAAACATGTAAAGTAAAACAATAACAGGATGAGTGTACCAGACATGGAACAAAGCAATCACGAATGTAAGAAAAAGAACAGAAGTAAGAATGAACATACATATAGATGATATTATACAAGTTGGCAAGGTATACTTGCCTGGGGGTTGCATGGAGAACCAACAATGTATCGCCAATCACAAGTCAGAAAGTCCAAGTCATCACAAGTGTCTCCGAAAGCTGAAATAAACGTTACCAACATTCTCAGAATAGTCAAATTAGTTAGGATTTTCTGTCCTTAAGTCCAATTCTGGACACAGGGGCAAAACGGTAATTTCGGGCAAAAACGATGTCCGTCGTTGGACCAGCTTTGTACCGAAAAGCGTGTCAGAGTCAAAGGTCTCCAAAGTTGTCAAACTACATGTCTACGAATCCAGTTTTCTGATACGAACCCAACCGTATATCCAAAGTTGGATTCCGGCGGACCGTGCACAAAATTACCCGTTGAGTGGAACCGTAGGGCCCGCAAAACGGTGACTTTGTCAACGGTCTCAGAATCGGACCAAACTTGGCATACAGGACCAGAAAAATGATATGGTTCTGTTGGCGCAAGTTTCGTCTCGATCTGACGAGCGTGCACAAAGTAATTGAGACATTTGCAAAGTGCATGATACGGTGAATTTCGACGGATACGCATCAAATTCGTCGCGCATACGCGACCAATTTGAATTCCGTCAAAGCCCACACGACCACGAAGCCGTTACGCAGCTTTTGATGCTTTCGGTTCGTGACCACGTTGCCCGGAATGGCGGGACGGACATGGTATCGGACAATTTTTTAGTTTTGAAAACAGATTTTTGGGAAACTTTGGGATTCGATTTCTCGACGCGTAGTCGATGGTTTCTGAATCCACAAAAAGGACTGTGATGCGCTATATGTTGTCTAAAAGTGCCTTCAAATAGTTTTTCTAATAAGTCAATGGATTGGCAGGAAATCGCCTTCAAACTTAGGGTTTTGGGGTTTGATTCCTGTTCAATTTTGAACAGTTTTTGGGCCGACTTCGAATCGACCTCCTGGCCATCCTACCGCAAAACAATTAATTCTATCTAAAGGGGTTTAAAGCCTTACATATTGGGAACGCACCGGAGAAGACGGGGCATAAAATGAACGCACGATGATCACAAAATTCCTTCGCAAACTTGACCTGCTGCTGTCGCCCATCCCGTACTGCTGTTGTTGTTCGCGTGGTGCGCATGCGGTTTCCTCGCCGTCCGGCGACCCACACGACGGCGCACGGCCGTGGGTGGCCGCCCATGGTGTCGGGGAGATGTCGGCGTCGGGTTGAGAAGTTTTGGTTTAGGGTTTAGAGTTCCTCGTTCTCTCGATCTCTCGGGTGTACTCGCGCGTATAATACTACAGGGCTCGAGCTGTGGGTGGTTTTGAAGGCTCGGTGATGCACTGTAGCTGGATTGGGCTTTAGGCTTGGTTAATGTGGAGTTGGGCTCAGTAGTACATGCTGTGAGGGGTTTTGGGTCTGCTTGTGGGAAAAAGTGTTCTGCTTGCGTTGTATTCTCCTAGAGGGGTATGGTCCAGTCGGGCTCGGGATGGGAATGCCCGGGCTGGGCTGCTCTGCTTAGTTGGGCTGGGGAGATAAGTAGTTAGGCTCTGGGCTGACTTTGTTTTATTGGTTTTCCTATTAATGTACATATATATATATATATATATATATATATATATATATATATATATATATATATATATATATATATATATACACACACATAATTTCCTATGTACATATATACGTATATATATACACGCTCACGTACATATACGTATACATACATGTCTAAATATATATATACAATATATATATACACATATATATATGCACATATACACTGTATATCTATATATACATACTCACATATGTATTTATATATATTCATATATACACACAAATGCATATGTATTTATCTATAAATACACAAACACATATATAGTATACATATCGTCCTCTATATATATATATAAATATATATATATATATATATTTATATATATATATATATATATATATATATATATATATATATATATATTTTTATAGAAAATATATATATATATATATATATATATATATATATATATATATATATATATATATATATATATATATATATATATATATATATATATATATATATATATATATACGCATATATATATACACATATATATAACATGTATATATATATATATATATATAAAAAAAAAAAAAAAATATATATATATATATATATATATATATATATATATATATATATATATATATATATATATATATATATATATATAAAATATATATATATATATATATATATATATATATATATATGGCTGCTCTGCTTAGTTGGGCTGGGGAGATAAGTAGTTAGGCTCTGGGCTGACTTTGTTTTATTGGTTTTCCTATTAATGTACATATATATATATATATATATATATATATATATATATATATATATATATATATATATATATATATATATATATATATACACACATAATTTCCTATGTACATATATACGTATATATATACACGCTCACGTACATATACGTATACATACATGTCTAAATATATATATACAATATATATATACACATATATATGCACATATACACTGTATATTTATATATACATACTCACATATGTATTTATATATATTCATATATACACACAAATGCATATGTATTTATCTATAAATACACAAACACATATATAGTATACATATCGTCCTCTATATATATATATATATATATATATATATATATATATATATATATATATATATATATATAGATATATCTATATATACGCATATATATACACATATATATAACATGTATATATATATATATATATATATATATATATATATATATATATATATATATATATATATATATATATATATATATATATATATATTGACCTATTAATATAATATTAATATATACATATATACATATATATATCACTTAATAGATAATAACCATTTAACTATTAGGAACACGAATTAAGTATATACACAAAATGATTTATAACTATATTTCCTTTAATCAATTAAACACACACAATATATATGTATACATATATATACCGTTCTAGTCAGGGTCCCATAAACCTAAATGATATTTCAAGAAACGTAGCATGTTCGAAAATAACAAATATACATAAAAATATAATTATAACCTTAATAGTAATAATATATTTTACTTAACCAATATTTATAATTAGTCATTGATCATTAAAATAAACACCCCTATACATGTAGTATATCCATGTAGCCTTGGTCGCACTAAGGGTCTACATGACTTAGGCCCGGTTCGAGTCTAATTTCGGACTAGCTGAGTACAACCGGTCTTCTGCAAGTCAATAACTTAATTAATAAATAATTAAACATCTAGAGAGGTTAAGTCGCAACTTGGCCTGGTTTTCCTAGTTAGGGCATCACTATGGCTTGGCCTTCCTTGGCATGGCTAATACACTAGTCAAAGCACGTTACTGCACTATCCGTGCCATGATTTCTAATCACCTTGTACTCTAAATCTCAATAATGGCTAAATTATCTACCGTAATAATTAACTATTTAATTATTCATAAAATTCTAAAATCACTATTTAAATCAAATAAATAAATAAAAATAATTTTGAAATTTTTTGGAAAGGGAGTCTACAGCAAGCGCCCTAACAACGACAATGGGGGTAGCCCCTCCAACAATCGGAACAACAGGGGTAAGCAGGCTATGGTGGCCGACACAGCACAGAAACCTGAGCCAAAGCTGGCAGACAAACAATGGCCGCAAATCACTTACTCCTTTGAAGACGGTCACGTCAAGCCCATCTTGGACATGCTCATACAAGGAGACAGAATTCAGCTTCCTCCACCAAGACGGGAACCGCGGTAGACAGACATGGAGAACCCAAAGTACTGCCATTACCACCGCTACGTCCACCATGCCACACACGACTGCTACCAACTAAAACGGCACATCCAAAATCTCATCGATTCGAACGCTCTGGCCATCGATTTCGAGGAGGTAACGGTGGCAGCCAATATGGTGTCAGTACAATTTGGCAGCTTTCCTCCAACCGAAGCTCAAGACGGTGTGGTACCCATCCCTCTGGCGACAATGGAGATTGCTAATCTCCTATCTCCCCGGGATCAGGCTGCTGGCCTAGTGCCTCTCACCACATCACGAGGGAAGGTCATGTGGGTCCATCCAGACTTGGTATCGGAAGTGACTCAACCCACACCATCTCTCATTTGCAAGAAGAAGAGTAGAAAAGACAGGTCCTGCCGCACAATCTTGGCGGATATCGAAGAAGCTACAGCCGTCGTCACTCGGTCTGGAGCACAATCCCAACCTGTGGCTGACAACTCGGCTGAAGATCATCAGCCCGCTACAACCGACGCTCCGGGACTGGCTCAGCCTCCGACGACCGACATGCCTAGGCCTAAGGAGACTCGCTTTGACAAATCCCTTCGAAAAGAGGTACCGCAGGGGCTGGAGAAGCCCTACAACTTTGACATCTTGGCACAATTGGCTAACACACCGGCCAAGTTGTCATTATACGAGCTTTTGAGACTCTCAAAGGATGTTCGTGCGGCTTTGAGCGATGCACTCCAAAATGCCGACGCATACCTGGCTCAGGTCAACCTCACGGGAGAGAACCCGCCTGCAGATCTCCAAGACAGCGCCTGTACGGGAGCGATGCCCAACATTGTCTTCACTCCGCAGGACATGCTCATAAAAACCAACTTGCACGATCGCCCACTATACTACACTGGATACATCGACGACGTAAAGGTGGATCGGATGTACATTGATCCTGGCTCTTCCATAAGCATTATCCCGAAGGCTCTGTTATATCATCTCCGCATCCCGATGCATCGCCTAACGCCTACAAGCACCGCCATCAGCGATTTCAATTCGGGCAGGAGCTACCCAATTGGGAAGATTCGTCTGAAGTGTCAGATTGGCGATCTCCAATCAGAAGTCACCTGCTACGTCATAGATGCAGACACTTCTTACAACATTCTCTTGGGGCGCCCATGGATACACGATTATATGATTGTGCCTTCCACGCAGCACCAGTGCTTCAAATATGTCGACAAATACGGCTTCGTGAGGACAGAATTTACTGATATTGATCCCTTCAAAGGGGTCGAATCCTACTACTCAGACTCCTGCCTATACGAAAAGTTGAAGAGGCACCTTGATGAAGGAGATATGCAAGCTCGTACCGAGACAGCCATAGGATCAGAAGAACCTCTGACGATCCACCTCCAAGCTCGCAAACCTGGCAAGTCCGTACCCCTTACAGCCACTCTGTGTAAGGACGCAATCAGCCTCTCGGCACAAGAAAAGCAAATGATAATTCGGCTGCCAAGGTCTGGCCAAGTGCCAAGACCCACAATGGAGCCACTGACAATCAGGCTGTCGAGAGTCGGCCAGCCGCAAATGGAGAAGCTCAATCCCTCTAACAAGCCAATGACGATACGCCTTCCCAAGAAGATTCTTCACCCCGATGCAAGGTCTGGAACTTCTAGCGAACCAACCACTCCCCGTCCAGCATCGAGTACCAAGCTGGGGGTCGCTAGTCTGCCAATAACTCCATGCTCTGCTCCACCAGCTGAACCCATGACGATCAAGCTGCCCAGGTCGTCTTCTCAGTCTTCATTTATACAGGGGGTAGCCGAAGAGAAACCGGAGCTAGCCAAATATGTGGCTTCCCATACTGATGTTCCCTCCGTATATGATGTAATCCCCCTAGAAAAGATACCTTACTTCATCAATAAAGGGCTATCTTTGAACTACCTCGAGCTTAATAAGTTTTGTACAATGTATGCTATGGAACACGTTATAGGCACTCACCTACACACACAGGTGACACATGTGTACACCGCAATCCAGCTTACTCCAGTGGAAGATGCTTACCGCATAATCGAAGGAGGGGACCATACAATCATCTTCGGCAGGAAGGACGATCCGCAACCCTTCACTATAGAAGCAGTCGACCTTGGATCAGATGTCGGAAGACTGCCACTGTATCTTTATAGCCCCCAATCCAAATATCTTATGCAGAAATAGGGGTATGATCTGGAGACGACGCCAGGCTTGAACTACGGTACTGGACGACGATTACCTTTGAAGCCACCGGTCATGGCGGGCAAACTACGGGACTACTATAGCAAGAATCGATGTGGATTAGGGTATGTTACACCCATAACGACCCCTGAAAGCTCAGATGAAGAATGTGACTGGCATTCACATTCAACCGGGTCACCAACTTCCAATTCGGATACCAGCATCGGAGATGTATTCAGACAAGTCCTGTCAGTCAACATGGCATTCGTCGACGCTTATGAAGAAGATGAAGACATCCCTGAAATCCTCGAGTTAGAGCCATGGGCCCAACAGTTGGATGCACAATAGGAAAAACGGTTCGAACAGAGAGAACCTTCTACCGAAGATGAGGTCATACAAGTGGATCTCGGCAGCAAATCTTCTCCAAAACTGATCTTCGTCAGTAAAAGCCTAACAGACGAAGAGCAGGAATCGCTGCTGGAACTTGTCAAAGAATATATTGATGTGTTCGCCTAGAGCTATGAAGACATGCCGGGGTTAAATCCCGATATTGCTCTTCATAAACTCAACATCCGGCCAGATGCTAAGCCAGTCAAGCAACAACAGCGACGCTTTCGCCCGGGCATCATGGATGCGATCGAAGCCGAAGTCAACAAACTGATAGCGAGCGACTTCATTCGTGAGGAGCAACATCCTGAATGGGTCGCCAACATAGTATCCGTCCTCAAGAAGAATGGAAAGATTCGAATCTGCATCGACTTCCGCAATCTGAACGGGGCATGTCCCAAAGACGAATTCCCCCTCCCTATCACAGACATCATGATTGAAAACACCTGCGGCTTTGAACGTATGTCATTCATGGATGGCTTCTCGGGGTACAACCAAATCAAGATGTCTCCTGACGACGAAAACCATACGTCATTTCGAACACCGATTGGCACATACTGCTACACAGTCATGCCTTTCGGTTTGAAGAATACCGGTGCCACATATCAAAGAGCCATGAGCATTATCTTCAGAGACCACTTACGCAAGACGGTAGAGTGCTACGTTGATGACATCGCCGTCAAGAGTCGCTGTAAGGGAGACCATCTGCAGGATCTGAGGACGATATTCGACCTGATGCGAGCACACAATTTAAAAATGAACCCTATGAAATCCTTCTTGGGCGTATCCAGCGAGAAGTTCTTGGGCTTCATCATCACCGCCCAGGGTATCCATGTAGACCCTGAGAAGACAAAGGCAATTCTGGAGATGGGTCCCCCGAAAAATCTCCGTGAACTCAGAGGTCTCCAAGGGAGGCTAGCTCACATCAGGAGGTTCATTTCTAACCTCTCCGGGCGATGCCGACCATTCACCCATCTCATGATGAAAGGCGTCTCATTCGTATGGGACGAAGAATGTCAGCGGGCCTTCGACAGCATCTAAGAATATTTGTCGAATCCTCCAGTCCTGGTGGCCCCGGTTGCTGGAAAACCATTCCTGCTCTACGTACGAGCAATGGAACATTCCCTCGGGGCTCTGCTGGCACAAAATAATGATGCATGCCATGAGCAAGCCATATATTACCTCAGTCGAATGATGATTGGGCCAGAGCACCGATACACCGCTGTGGAGAAGGAATGCCTTGCCCTGGTGTTCGCCATTCAGAAGATGCGGTACTATGTCACTGGACAAACAATACATGTGATCTCACGAGTCAACCCTCTCAGGGTCCTCATGACTAAACCAGGGGCACTCAGCTCTCGCCTCGCTACATGGGCAATATTGTTGTCCCCTTATCATACGATCTTCGTCCCGACAAAGGCTGTCAAAGGTCAAGCCCTGGCAGACTTTTTGGCAGCCCACCCGGGTTCGGAGTCATCCAGAATATATGAAAAGATCCCAGATGAGGTCGCCGACTCGCATGCAACCTCTCACGACGATATATGCCGAATGGTCTTCGACGGCGCTTCGAGAACTCGACCAAAGGGCAACATCGTCGTCGGAGTCTGGGTGGTGCTGGTTTCTCCTTCCGGATTGGTGATCAATCGTGCTTACTCTCTCACAGAACCCTGCTCTAACATTGTGGTCGAGTATAATGCTTTAGTTATTGGCCTCCAATTGGCAAGAGAGCTGGGGTAGAATATCTTGAAGCATACGGCAATTCACAGTTAATCGTCAATCAAATCCGGGGCTCATACAAAGTCCGCCACGAAGACATGATCCTCTATCACCAAATAGCGATCGACATCATCTCATCGTTCGAAGGGTTCTTCATCGAGCATATTCCCAGACTCCAAAATATCGAAGCTGATGCCTTAGCCAGCCTGGCCGCTTCCCTAGCAGTGCCAAATCATACTCATCAATCGGTAGATGTGATAGGCCACGAACTGGTCTGCCCCAAGAACAACGTTCAATTCGTGGCGAGTTATTCCGCTCAGGCGATCGATGATGTCCCAGATTGGAGACAACCATTCATTGACTTTGTCGTCTACGACATCCTGCCCGAGAACCCAAAGGAAGCCACCTCCATCAGACAGCGTTCTCTCAGATTCTTCTACGATACAGAGACAAAAATGCTGTATCGTCGATCCTATGATAGATTATTGCTTCGGTGTCTGTCAAACACAGAAGCCAAAGAAGCCGTACGAGAAGCTCATGACGGTGTCTGCGGGGCCCATCAGCCTGGCCCTAAATTGCAAGACCGTCTTCGCCGAATGGGCTACTACTGGCCCACAATGGTAGCAGATGCGATAGACTATGCAAAAAAGTACAAAGCCTGCCAAGTCCACGCAGACTTCAATTACCAGCCATCCGAATTTCTACATCCGACAGTGGCGTCCTGGCCATTCGAAGCATGGGGATGGATATCATTGGTCCAATCACTCCACCTTCCTCCCGAGGACATCGCTTCATACTCGCAATCACGGATTACTTCTCCAAATGTACGGAAGCTGTTCCTTTTGCAGAAGTCAAAACTTCGAACATGATTAGCTTCCTCAAGCATCACGTCATCTATCGCTCTGGACTGCTCCGAAGGATCATCCACGATAATGGTCCACAGTTTGCAAGCCACGCCTTCTATCGGTTCTACGACAAGCACCGCATCCAGAATATTGCTTCGATGCCATACAATCCAGCAGCAAATGGGTTGGCAGACGTATTCAACAAAACCATCATCAAGTTACTCAAGAAGTTTATATTGTCCAACAAACGCGACTAGAACGAGAAGCTTGGTGAATGCTTATGGGCGTACCGTACCACGGTCCGAACGGCCACAGGGAACACACCATTCTTCCTGGTGTACGGGAGTGAGGCAGTTCTTCCATTAGAGACTCAAATACCCTCACTCCGCGTCGCCCTCACTTATCAATTGACGACGGATGATAACTACCGACGCCGACTACAAGAGTTAGAGGCCTTAGATGAAAAGCGCCTCCTGGCTTAGCAAAGAATCGAGCTATACCAAGCGCGTATCTCTGGAGCCTTCAACAAGAAGGTTAAAATCAGAACATTCCAGGTGGGCGATCTCGTTCTGGCGGTCCGGAGGCCGATGGTCATGACTCACAAGACCGCCGACAAGTTCCAGCCAAAATGGGAAGGTCCATTTATCATCGAGGCTGTATTCTCCAACGGTGCCTACCGCCTTGCGAAGCAAAATGGAGACTTGCTTATGTTGTCCGTCAACGGAAAGTTCCTAAAGAAATATTATGTCTAAACGACATATTCCAGATCATCGAGTCATGTACCCGCTGGTGCCGCTGAACTCACTTCTTCAATATTCCAGATTATCGAGTCATGTACCCGCTGGTGCCGCTGAACTCACATCCAAAATATTCTAGATCATCGAGTCATGTACCCGCTGGTGCCGCTGAACTCACATCCATAATATTCCAGATTATCGAGTTATGTACCCACTGGTGCCGCTGAACTCACATCAACAATATTCCAGATTATCGAGTCATATACCCGCTGGTGCCGCTGAACTCACATCCACAATATTCCAGATTATCGAGTCATGTACCCGATGGTGCCGCTGAACTCACTTCCACAACATTCCAGATTATCGAGTCATGTACTCGCTGGTGCCGCTGAACTCACACCCACAACATTCCAGATCATCGAGTCATGTACCCGCTGGTGCCGCTGAACTCACATCCACAATATTCCAGATTATCGAGTCATGTACCCGCTGGTGCCGCTGAACTCACATCCACAACATTCCAGATTATCGAGTCATGTACCCGCTGGTGTCGCTGAACTCATATCCACAATATTCCAGATTATCGAGTCATGTACCTGCTAGTGCCGCTAAACTAACATCTATAATATTCCAGATTATCGAGTCATGTACCCGCTGGTGCCGCTGAACTCACACCTCCAAATTCCAAATTATCGAGTCATGTACCCGCTGGTTCCTCTGAACTCACATTCCGGTCACTCTTTCAGATAGTAAGTCATGTATGACCATACCTCTGATCTTTTTTCCTGGAAGAGATCCTCCCTCATGATCCACTACCCGCACTCCTAATGCACAAAAAGGGTAACCGATCCACAAATTTCCAAAATGGCCATGTCCTCATTACCTCTGAGTCGTTTCACTTTCGCCAAAAACAAATTACCCCTTGCATAGAACTTCCATGTCCTCATCACCTCTGAGTCGTTCTATGTACCCCCTCTTCATTGAACCCACTCCTGCCACGTCCTCATTACCTCTGAGTAGGAAGGCTCCGTCAAAGAAATCCTCATACTTGTCATGTCCTCATTACCTCTGAGTAAGTATGTTGGTCCCTTTTAAACTTATTGTCCGTATCCAAAACCAGGGTACGTTAGGGGCAATAGGTCTACAAAAAATGTCCCAATAAGATGACTATTACAAAGCAAAAGAATGAAGCAAATATATTCCATTCATTCAGAAATCGGTTACATCCACGACTACAAGCGAGTACAAGAAGTTCTTCATGCAGACAAGAAGGAAAGAAAAATAAAACGAAAACTACAGCAAGAAATTAAAAAGATAGACATCTACGAGAAGCCCCTGGATCCTAGTTGCGGAAGCGCGTATACCATTCCCTCAACCACCTTACATATGAAGGATGCAATTGAGAAAGGTTCTCGCCCAGAGTAGGAGAATTAGAATTCCCAGCGCTACCACCCTCAGCGGTTTCGATATTTGGAAGGCTGGCCTCCCCCTCAGGCGTCGGTTCTTCTTTCGGTATCGCCTCCACCTTTACAGAAGATGACTCATGTTTGATGGAAGGAGGTGGCGGCTCCTCTGTCACTACGATCCCAGCATTCGGTGGAGATACTGCAAGAGCCAAAGACAAAGGAAATGAAAACAGTCGGAAAACATTCAGAATTGTTCATGCGGCTCGTTTAAGACAACTCTCATGCGGCTCGGACATGGGGTATACCCCCATACGGTTCGGTCATGGGACGTGTATGCGGACCACATAATTTGAAAAGTTCGCATCAAGGGCTTGTGCACGAAACATGCAGCAGAACAGACTCTGTTAGGGTTTCGAAGTATTCAATCCTCTACATAGTCCTTACCTTCGAGGGCAATGTGAACGTCAAGACGAACGGGGGACGCGACAGTCGAAGACGAAGCCGATTTCTTACTCTTCGCCGCAGCCTTCTTTACAGCCCTGGAAGACTTGGGAGCCATTGTTGTCTGATGATCGGAGGAAGAAAACAAGATAGGAATCTGAGTCAAGAAGAATTGAAGACAGGAGAGAAGTCCGTCCAAATACCCTTCTATTTATAGACAGGAGAAGGAGGACCACGGACCGACGCCTCGTACAAAGTGATCGACTCTTCGGTTATCGAGACAAACTAGCTAATTAAAGACCAAACTCTTAGGATTCTGCCCCAAAAAGATTTGTACGCATGACATAATGACGTGGCAAAGAGTCCATGCGGTTCGGATGGCCATGCGGCTGAAACGACCATACGACTCGGATGGTCATACGGCTGAGACATCCATGCGGCCAGGACATTATCTGCGGCCAGAGAAATACATGTCCATGCATCTTATTCAATGTATTTCAATTTTGCAAATTGAAAACTTTGAAGGGGGTCTTGTAGAAGCATAGAAAAGAATAAAGAAAGATCCATGCGGCCAGAGAGCCCCCTGCGGCTCAGAGAGTTCATGCGGCTCAAGTATCTATACGGCTCGAGCGTCTATACGGCTCAAACAAGTCTCATGCGGTTCAGAGAGGAGCCACGTAGCCTACAAATAGTACTCTCATTTTGTATTAATTGCCTTGACGGCTGATAGCTTTGACGAAGTAACAGATCTGACACGAAGATATCATTATGACTCCCTCATAATGACGGATTCCTTGGGAAGCGAAGAAAATCTCTGAAATAATCTCTCGAGATTCAGAAACTGGCATGCGGCCTTGACACGTGGACAGTTGTATGTGGTCCAAGCGGAGACTCCTCCATGCAGCTCACGGAGACCAGCTCCATAAGGTTCAAGAAGACCAGCCCCATGCGGCTCACGAAGACCAGCCCCATACGGCTCACGAAGACCAGCTCTATGCGGTTCATAAAGACCATCCCCATGCGGCTCACAAAGG